>JAMWYP010000177.1:0-179617 GCA_025563575.1 Acacia pycnantha | reverse complement strand
AATATCAATGTAAACTTAGTATACAAGTTTTGAATTTCATTATTTTAATATATAATTTATTAAAGTGAATAGTAATTGAATAAATAGGAAACGGACCCTATCTAGAGAACCAGGAATGGAAATTCCAAAGTCAAGGTAAAATATTGATCTGTGAGTTTTTACCTTCAAGTGACCTTTTCCGGAAGTTAATTCCGAAGCTTCTAGAGCATTTTCCTAATAAGACGAAATAGAGAAAATGCGAGATAGGCACATTTTTGGATTTGAAGAAAATAAATTATAACTCAACATCTGGAAATGAGTTTATAATTATCTGGACATATTTGGAATCAGTGAATTATTATCCAGAGGTTGATGATTCCGAAAACGAGTTCCGGCACTGGACGCGTACGGACACGTTTTTCGAGGAACTTCAGCAGGACCGTTGGAACCCTATATGGAATCAAAATTTAGGTTAACTTGGACATTTCTAATAAGTGAGAATATGTCTTCAAAGTTGTAATTCCAGATTTTTGGGATTTTTTCGAGATTACGCGAATCGGACACCGATCGGGAAACTTTATCAAATAAAGCACCATAAAGCAAGAGTTAATTATCAATTCTTTGACTTTGGAGGAGGGAGCAGGTCGGCACTCTCATACTTGGTGGAGAATGAAGCTTGATCAAAAAGTTAGATTCTGTAAGTTTTTCGGTACCGAGCTTTAAGCTTCCGTAGTTCTTTCAATAGTTAGAGTAGTAATGTTAGTATAGCCTATAATCTTTCAAGTATGATTAGATATCATATGATAGGGCTATTTTAAGTTAGAATTTCGAAAATTATCATTGGGTCGAAGTTCTGGCAAAATTTTGGAAAAATCGGATCAAAGTAACGAAGTGTCCGCCAGAATTGCCGACGTTCGTCAACGGAGGTACGTTCGCGTACTGTAACACTAATCTGATGATTATTGAATGATTATATGTGATAATATGTTATGTGAATAGTTTGGTGCCGAAGGCAAGGCTAGTCTATGTGGGTGTGCCATTTAGTCGCCGTAAAGTCGGTGAGGCCCCCCATGATAGACACTTACCTGGCCATTCTATTCGGTGCTAGATGCACCGTGTCTATGGAACCGTACTTAGATACCCCGTGTCTATGGAACCGCACTTAGATACCCCGTGTCTATGGAACCGCACTTAGATACCCCGTGTCTATGGAATCGTACTTAGATACCCTGTGTCTATGGAACCGTACTTAGACGCACTGTGATTAAGGAATCGTACTTAGATCACTATTACAGTTTTATGTTGTTGTACTGGCTTGATCAATGCTGTAAAGACTAGGAATACCTGTTGTACATATACTGTTTATAAGCATGAGGTTAACCGTTACCTGAGATCCAATGCGCTAAATTGGATCTCAGCTATAGCTTCAGGGTCCGGAGGACCGAGGGCCGAGGAGAGAAGCAAGCAGGCCTCGTAGATCGAGGACAAAGATAGGGAGCCAGAATGAAGACCAGATGGATACGCTTTAGCTTTGTTGTACTTACGTTTGATGTAAACACTCGGAGGAATGTACGGCCTTATGAACAGCCAGATACACTGTTATCAATGTTATCCAGTTACTCCTTATTATAAAAAAAAAAAAAAATTCTGCTCAAAACTCTGATCAAAACGCTATAAAAACAGTTGTGAAAATCGGGGTGTTACATTTTGGTATCAGAGCATTTTTCCTGGCATCAGATCGTTTTACATGGCATGACTCTAACTATGTTATAAACAAACCATTGGTGCCGAAGGAAGGGCTAGTCTATGTGGGTAAGTCATTCAGTTGTCGTGAACTTGGTGAGACTTCCCATGATAGACACCTACCTGGCCAATAGGTTTGAGTAACGGAGTTAGGTTCAACGCCTTTCTATAAAAGAGCATATTTTGAAAATGAGTACTGAGATAACTCTGGTGTTATGTTATAGAAAGAGACATGAATGATGTTCCCTCCGGCCAAAGAAGATGTACCAGCACGTATGACTGTAGTTCCCGAGTTAGTAGGGTTAGCATTGAACCCAGCGCGTATGTCTGTAATTCCCAAATTAGTAGGGTTAGCATTGAACCCAGCGCGTATGTCTGTAGTTCCCGAGTTGGTGGGGTTAGGATTGAACCCAGAACCAGCGTATCCGCCGCCTGAAGTTAGGCCGATACCTGTATCAAATAACTCTGAAAATCTCCAGCTTGTCCTGAACGGAAATTCTATCCTAGAGCAGAGCTTATATGTGAAGCTTGGCCACACCGGACGAAACTCTGAGATCGACAAAGATAAAGACATGCGGTATTTGATCCATGTTGAGAATTTCTAGCCATTACATATTTCTGTACCCTCCGGAAGACTGGATCAGATCCACTCTTCATCATTTTTCCCGTACCCGTTGTTGGATGGAAAGAATCAACGAAATCCCGAGCGAGGGAGATATTGCGAGTGTCCGTTCGTTTGTAGTAGGATAAGTGTCTATCTAAAAGATTAAATTATTCCCTAAAACCAGTCATTTCTTAAAAGAAAGATAGGATGGAAAATTGGCAAGGAATCGAAGTCCTTAGAAGCCGAGATCAAAATAGAGATGAGGGTAGACAACCACAAGTACCAGTCCCAGTACAAAGGGAGTTGCAGGAGATGGCTGAAAGACAAGAAAGGCAGATTGAAAGATAACTGGAATCCTGCCGTCTGATAGAGTGTAACTTGGAAGAGCTGCGTAGATCAAAGGATGTCAACAATAGCAAAGCAAGTCGTAACGGACTTAGCCACAAAAACCCCACACTGAAAAGGAAGTTCCCTGAGGTCAATGATCAAGGGAAAGGCAAGAAGAAAGTTCAGATTGAACAACATAGCTCTTTGAGAGGAATGAAAATCCAATTATGTCCAAATTGCGAAATATATCATCCCGGTATCCACTTTTTGGGCAACGGATTTGCTACAAATGTCGAAAGCCGGGACACCTTATTAAGAACTGTCCTGAGTATCAAAGTACTTGTTACAACGAAAAGCTGCTATGCTCCAAGTGTCAACAGCCTGGGCACATCGGTGAGCACTGTCCACTAAAAAACTGCGGAGATGGAGCTACAAAATTCGGGCCAGATGATGGCGTTGCTTGAAGAGAAGGTCGGAGAATCCTCAGGAATAATCCAAGATACTATCGCTTAGTAAAACCTATTTCAAATATAGTCCGATCCGGGTGCTAAACCGAACACTTACTTCTAATACTTGTACGGATCCTTTTGGGATGCATACATAATACTTTTCCATACAATCAAGTAGTAGCTACACCATTAGGTGTGAGCTTTTAGCTTGTAAAGCGTACCTAGAACCAACTTGCGAGTATAATATAGATCTTGTTACTACTTCATAACATCGTCAACATCCTCAATTATGTTAAACTAGTATCAAATGACATCGAATGGAGGATAAGAGCTGAAAAAGCAACTTGAAGAACTATCAGAGAAAAGGGTCTAATTTAACCCAGCGTATCACCTTAGAAATTTCCAGTGATTCTCTTAAAAGAAAAACAAAAGCTTGCGACTCTGTATCCGTTACCATCATTTAGACAAAGTAACTATAAAAAACGAACACCACTTACTAAGACCAATGATCTACCCACATACCACATTCCTATGTCTTAGATCAACTTCCAGTCGGAATACCCCCAGCTACAAGTCAATACTAGCATGGTTCTGAAGATAGTTTCCAGGACTAAAACGAACCTTTGAAATCTCTTGTGATATCTTCCAAACTAAATGCACCTACCATGTTCTTAGAACACCGAACAAAATTTCCTCTCAACCGAAGAGATAGGGTAATAGAGGCGCTGTTTGACGATGTCCTCATCTGCTCGTACATCGGAAGGGAAACACAAAGAACAATGACGATCAGTAGCAAGGATACCAAAGGAAGACGCGACTCTTTACTAAGTAAGTAAATATGAGTGTTGGCTGTCAGGAATAAACTTTCTGGGCCATATTCCATGACGCAACGATGTTATTAATTGTTTTCAGGAAGTGGAAGCAGTTCTGGAATTAAAATAGCCAGAAATAGTAACATCAATATGTAGTTTTTGGATCTAGCGGGATAGTACCGCCGATTCATGAAGAATTTTTCGTAACAAGGCTCACGAGTAAATCATGTGGAGCAAGGACTGTGAGACAAGTTTTCATAAATTGAGAGAAAAGTTGATTACAGCACCAAGAAATTGGTTATCCCAAGTCCAAGTAGTTTTTATAGTGGTACCAATAGGTAAGGATCGGGATATGTCTAGCTGCAGCATGACAGCGTGATGACTTACACCTCTCAAGTCTCTCAAGTCGAACTAATCTACACATGACATGGAGATAGTCATTATCATGTTTCCTAGTAACTATAAAACAGACCACGAATATATCAAAGTACGACATGATATCCATGAGTATGAGATATATGGTGTTGCCACGGTATACGAAAGCCATGGGAACATAATATATCAAAATATGACATGATGAAAGTGTAGTACGTGGTGTTATGGGTGCCACGGAAACACTTATGTACGCGGTGTTATGACGCCACGGAAACACTAAAACACTAAAGTACGCGATGTTATGGGTACCACGGAAGCAATATATATAAAGTACGCGGTGTTTTGACGCCACAGAAACACTATATATCAACTTAAAACGTAATAAAAACTTTGTAATCAAGCCGGAACGAATTCTCAATAAAGTACGAGGTATCAAAGTATTGAATGTTAGTATTCTTTTGGTCAGAATAAGGCAGACTTTAGTTTTCAAGAAGAGTAACCGAGTAATCGGAGCATTTCGGTTGTTAAGTTAGGCTAGAAGAGGTTGCTTACGAATGAGACGTTTTGGGAGAAAGGATGATAGACACAATTTGGAGTTATGAACTGGAACTCCGGGATAGAGCAAATTTCGAGGACGAAATTTTGTTTAACGGGGGAGGAAATGTAATACCCTAAAAATCTCTATCATAAATTGATAAGAGTATACCTATAGAAAATATATGAATATGAGGTTTCAAACACCTTGTATTGAGTTTACCTTGTTGTTAGGGTAATCTCCCTTGAAATTAGATAATTTGCAATTAGGCCCCTAAAACGTTTGAAAATTTGCAAATAGGTCCCTAAGCACATTGTGGGTTATAAATACCCAAGTAAAAATCTATTTGAAATAGGGAAGGATATTGTCCCTAATTTAGGTAATTTATTAAGTCACAAACTTGGAGGAATTGTAGAAGAATACTCAAAAGGTAAGGAAATGATCGAAATACCCCCGTAAATGCTAAGATAATGCAGGAAACATTAAAACAAAGATGTCAATACAAAAGTTATGAGGTAATAAGGCATGCTAATTAAGAAAATTATCAACTAGTGATAAGAAAGTAATTAAGTAATTATTGGCTAATTACTTAAGCATAAGCAAAGGAAATTCATGAATAATTATGTAAAACCCTAAAGTTAGTGGTTTTTGACTTAAAATTAGTAAAAATATATTTTCTAATTAATGTGGAATTTTTGAGAAAAAATAGTTGGGTTTAGGTATTTTTGGGCCTAAATACAAGAATGAACCAATTAGAGAATTTTGTGAAATTTTTAAGAAAGTTGAAATAAATAAATAAATAAATAATTAATTAATTAAATAAATATTTATTATAATATTTTTTTGGGCCAGCCGAATGTGGATTGAAAATGGAGGATAAGAAGTTGTCAAAATATCAATGTAAACTTAGTATACAAGTTTTGAATTTCATTATTTTAATATATAATTTATTAAAGTGAATAGTAATTGAATAAATAGGAAACGGATCCTATCTAGAGAACCAGGAATGAAAATTCTAAAGTCAAGGTAAAATATTGATATGTGAGTTTTTACCTTCAAGTGACCTTTTCCGGAAGTTAATTCCGAAGCCGGTAGAGCATTTTCCTAATAAGACGAAATAGAGAAAAATGCAGATAGGCACATTTTTGGATTTGAAGAAAATAAATTATAACTCAACATCTGGAAATGAGTTTATAATTATCTGGACATATTTGGAATCAGTGAATTATTATCCAGAGGTTGATGATTCCGAAAACGAGTTCCTACCTGGACGCGTACGGACACGTTTTCGAGGAACTTCAAAGGGACCGTTGGAACCCTATATGGAATCAAAATTTAGGTTAACTTGGACATTTCTAATAAGTGAGAATATGTCTTCAAAGTTGTAATTCCAGATTTTTGGGATTTTTTCGAGATTACGCGAATCGGACACCGATCGGGGAACTTTATCAAATAAAGCACCATAAAGCAAGAGTTAATTATCAATTCTTTGACTTTGGAGGAGGGAGCAGGTCGGCACTCTCATGCTTGGTGGAGAATGAAGCTTGATCAAAAAGTTAGATTCTGTGGTTTAGAATTAAAATAGGAAGTTGGGAAAAGACCGTTTTGCCCTCGCGTTTTTGCCTATAAATAGAACCCTTGGTTTCACTTCATTCTTCACAATTCCAAGAGCCATTTCGAAATAGAGAGAGGTTTTAGAGAGAAGGAGGAGCCCGAGGGATTTTGAAGCGAAGCTCTGTGTAAGTTTTTCGGTACCGAGCTTTAAGCTTGCGTAGTTCTTTCAATAGTTAGAGTAGTAATGTTAGTATAGCCTTTAATCTTTCAAGTATGATTAGATATCATATGATAGGGCTATTTTAAGTTAGAATTTCGAAATTTATCATTGGGTCGAAGTTCTGGCAAGATTTTGGAAAAATCGGAGTCAAAGTAACGTAGTGCTGGCGAAATTCCGCCGAATAGGGGTATAGGGGCAAAATGGTAATTTTTTACCTAAAATGCCTGTTGTGATGGAAAATCACTAATAAAAGTGATATTACTCTTATAGGACATCAGAAACCTTGATCTATTCGGTGCTAGATGCACCGTGTCTATGGAACCGTACTTAGATACCCCGTGTCTATGGAACCGCACTTAGATACCCCGTGTCTATGGAACCGCATTTAGATACCCCGTGTCTATGGAACCACACTTAGATACCCCGTGTCTATGGAACCGCAGTTAGATACCCCGTGTCTATGGAACCACACTTAGATACCCCGTGTCTATGGAACCGTACTTAGATACCCTGTGTCTATGGAACCGTACTTACGCACTGTGATTAAGGAATCGTACTTAGATCACTATTACAGTTTTATGTTGTTGTACTCGGCTTGATCAATGCTGTAAAGACTAGGAATATCTGTTGTACATATACTGTTTATAAGCATGAGGTTAACCGTTACCTGAGATCCAATGCGCTAAATTGGATCTCAGCTATAGCTTCAGGGTCCGGAGGACCGAGGGCCGAGGAGAGAAGCAAGCAGGCCACGTAGATCGAGGACAAAGATAGGGAGCCAGCATGAAGACCAGATGGAGACGCTTTAGCTTTGTTGTACTTACGTTAGATGTAAACACTCGGAGGAATGTACGGCCTTATGAATGTACCGTGATACACTGTTATCAATGTTATCCAGTTACTCCTTATTATAAAAAAAAATTTTGCCGCTCAAAACTCTGATCAAAACGCTATAAAAACAGTTGTGAAAACTGGGGTGTTACATACTCTCTGTCCAGTATGTCCTGTGGACCGGGCTCCAAGCGCCCTGCCCTTGGATTGTGGGTGAGCCCAACCCCTTTCCTATAAAAAAAAAAAAATCAATTTTAAAACTTATTTCCTTTAGCTTATATAACCACATGATAATAACCCAGCCCATTATTCATCATCTCATCCATTCATTCAACCTGACCTCACAACAAAACAATCCCAATTCATGTAATCTCCAAGCCCATATCCTACTATTAGACACAAACCCATCTTTTCTTTTCTTTCTCATTTCTCCAGCCCAAACCGTGCCAGTTAATCTAATCAGGATGACTAGATAAACATATTCTCATTTCTCTAATATTCATTAAACCTCTCCATCTAGTCGAACACGTTAATTAACACAGAGGAAGAGTGTCAGCAAAATACTTAGTGCAGACTCACTTTCGGCGTTCCACTGTACACGCAACAACAGACTGTCCATGCATTTTGAGCCCAGCGCCATGTACCTCCTGTGTTCTCGCTCTCAGACCGGACCCTTCATTCTTTATATAAACAATGTTATCTAGCTTTCATTAATTCATTCACTTAGCTTCAGACAGAAACTGAAACGCAAAGAGAAAGCGAGTCCGAGAAGCGAGAAAAAGAGAGGGAAAGCATTGGTGGTGTGTGTGTGCGCTCTGTTTCAACCAGCAAAAACAAAGAAGACGTTGATGGTGTGAAGCTGAGAGTCCGAGACACAACGAGAGAGAGAAAGAAAGAGGTTTAGCTTGTGATCATTCTCATTCCTTCTGCCTCTGCAAACGGTTCCGAAAACAGAGGTGAGTTTTCAAGCCTTAGGTTACTGCTATATGAAACACTTTCTGATATATATATATGCAAAACGATACACACTTAAAGGAGAAAACTTGTTGAAACACACCTATATACCGTTGATGTTCTTATACGTATGCAGTATGGAGCCAAGATTTTATGTTTGTGTCTGCATAATTAGTGAAAGTAATTAGTAGGAGGTTCAGGGCAGCGCCTTCAAAATCTTTTTTTTTAAGGAAAGTTTTAAATGCATTAAAAAGTAAAAAAATATATACAATAAAAGAAAACTTCAACTTAACATAGAAAAATAATAATCAACAGTCAACTAAACTATTACAATAGAATGAATACAAAAGGATTATTAGATTTTTTATTCCATAAAAATATTGCATTATATCTTTTTTTCATACAGTGTCAGGCATGAAGAACTGTTCTGGGCACAAACCTTTAATATGTACGTAGGACTTTGAAAACCAGTAAATGGATTGAACTTGTTGACTATTTTGATATGTGCTGTCTGAAGATCTGGTTCAATAAAGGCCTTATACATTGGGTATACCTGCAAAAGATTGAAGTTTAGAATTTCTGGAAATGGGAGAGCTTAAGGCTTAACAGTTCTAGTTAAAAGATCAATAGAACATAAAAGTGTGAACAACCGTCTCAGATATTTGATGAATAGTTTCTTCAGGTTCTTGGCTAGCACGTTGAATGTCACGAATTACTCGTTTGACAAGGTCCAAGTGAACTACTCCACCTGTGACAGATACTCGAAGGTCCAGTAGAGGTCGCAACTTCTCACTCAATGCATAGATGCCCTCTATGATCACAATGCGGGAGCTGGGGACCTCAACTGTTCTGTTATCAAGGTACATTTCATTGTGAGACAAACTGCATCAAGACTAAATAGGACAAATGGAGACCCATATACAAGTGGAGGCCCCAAATATAATGAAACCAATTCGGTTCAATTTAGATGCAAATTTTTAAGGTTCATGTATCTGCTGGATATCAGAATGTGGAACAGAAGTTGAAGGTCTATACAATGGCTTGTTTGGTAAAGCTTAGTTTGAATTTTAAAAAATACAATAAAACAAAACAAAAGAAGCTTTTTAGACCCCAAAATATCCAACATCGACTTTACACTCTTGTAAAAGGTGAAATTTTCAGTTTCCCACTAAATAACCTTCATGTTTGGAGGGAAAAATCCAAAAGATGCCCGTGTGTGTTTCAACTTCAAGACAAGTGCGTCAGAGTGTATGCCAATGTGTGCAGAGTGCATACTAGTATACTACATATACAAAAGATGGCTTGGAATTCAACCTGTATCCTGTGCGTGAACTGGACTTAAAATCATAGATTGGAACCTCAACTGATTTTCCTTCCTTCAAATCATGGGCATTCTGGAGCAGCGTGTCGTAGTCTGTTAAGCGTAGATCTGCAAATAGAGATGATAGAATTGACAGAAATACAATGAGATTATTATCTTAACTTTAAACTGTCAGCTATCATTTACCTGTTATAGCAAGAAAAGCATGAATGTAATAACCAAGCAAGATAATTATAGAAACGCTAGATCTTTGTACTAGAAACACAATAATAGGTAGAAAAATGGACATCTGTGAAATCGAAATCTCATAAACCTTCACGACACTCAATTACTTGATAACATGGAGCATATTTGTTTCTGCACTTGCCCACAGGTGCAACACTGTGGCTCCGCCACTGGAGCCACAGTATGTATGTGCGCTAGATCTATCTTTATGTACGTTAACTTCGCTGCATATACATAAGATTGAAAAAGAAGTCCACGGTTATATATATATACAATGAAATCAGTTTATAAGTATAGGGGCGCGCGCACACATATATATATATGTACACACACTACACATATATACATATATCTATGTATATATATACATATATCTATGTATATATATATATCCGAAAATGGCAAAAATAAATAGTCATGTGCCTTAGCTTATTACATATGCAGAAGTTATCTTATCTAAACGTACATATGTGTAATAAGTATATGTAGTTGTAATAGTTGTAATAAATGAATAAGGACAAAAGTACGATAGTAGGCTTAGGCTTAGGCTTAGGCTTTTTGACTTTGTAATGTTAAGAGTAATGCTACGTAAATGTATATGTCAGAATTAGGAAGCAGTTGGAATGCCGACTGTCTATATAAAGCCATGTAATCTCACATTGCAATACACACCGAGTTTCAGATTTCACTCAATTCACTACCTCTCTTGTACAATTGCTTTTGCGTTCGAGAAATAAAATTCCAAGTTTAATCATTTCTTTCTTTGAAGCATACTTCAAATATCTGTGGAACAAGTCTAAGGTATGAGTTTTTAATTTTCTAAGGGGATCAAATTAGAGAGTAATATTATCAGTAGTTCGTTAGTTATATGTTCAAATAAGGTTAAGGTTTGGTTATGATCATATAAAAACCATAAAATCAAGTTTTGGTTACGCCTCCCTGTGGGAAACTAAGGAAGGCTGTGCTGAATGTGATCTGAAGGAGGAAGGTCTGAGAGATCTATACTCTCTGTAAAAGTATTCCTGTATGAAAGAGGACAGGTATCCTTCCATGACCAGGATCATATTTGCTCAAACCTTGAGGCTTGATGGTTGGTTATAGTATCGTCATACCCATATATTCTCTATATTTGAGCATATAATATATGTATCTATATATATACATATATATGTATCTATAGATACATATATCTATGTATATATACATATGTGTGTGTGTGGGGTGTGAATATGATCATATACATGAAATAATGTTGCTGTCATTTGTGGAAAATAGTTGGAACAGTGATCTTTGAGCAAGGTAAAACCAGGGCAAACGAACTTCTTTGACCCTGAAATTTTGTGGAGATCTAGTACACATCATGATATTTAAAATGATCTAAAGGACACCCAAATCCGATGTGTACAATGAGAATCATGAATTTTCAAATTTGACAGAAAAATTGAAAAACAGTCAATTTCCAGAAATGCACAGTCGTTTTCGGGTTCAATTTTGAAATAGTAAATGATTGATTTTTTCCATGAAATTTTCCAGATAAATAGTATACACATAGAGGTTTAATTTGATAGGTAATTTTTCAAATTTCGATAAGTATCGAAGGAGTTGTGATTCTTCAAAGATTGGTCAAGAAATCTAGAAAATTCTAGGCATTGCTTGTGTTTTTCGAAAGTAGGGAATCTTCTAAGTCATAAATCAACTTGGTGACTTTAATTTATGAAAGTAGACTTATCAAGGTTTAAGTAGAGATTGGAATCACTCTATTTGGAATTGTATCGGTTAAGTTATGAATTTTCTAAATTCTCAGAAGTTAAAGGCTGAATTTTTAATAAGTCTTAAAATAGTCACGCAAGTTGTTAATAGTGCATAACCTTCAAAGTAAATGTTCTTCTTTTGGATAACTTGTCTATTAAGAGTTATAAAGACTCTAAAGTGACAAGGACAACCCTTCTTAACAATTTTTTTAATGACATGACTCCTAATAAAATAGATAAATAAATAATATTATTATTTATTGAGAAAGGTATTATTAGTAAGGGAATTTTTAGGGGTTAATCTATTTTTAATCCTTTAAAAATAATTTACGTAATTAGTTACTTTGTGACGCAAGAAGTAACTAATGACAATGATAAACGTTTATAGGCATACCTTGACACCTCAACTGATCCCAACACCTACCGGACCAATTAAGGATTCAAGTTTGAAGTTGGTAACTGTTATCTCATTAGCCTGTATGTATGTATTCATGTATGACTGATCATGGTTGTTAGATAATTTACATGTGTGTATCCTAGCTATGGATTGAAACTGCATGTCTCATAGGACTGCGTGTCCTAAAGGGCTGCGGTCCTTGTCCAATAACTGCGGTTATGATGTGACTTGTTTACTGCGAATTATTCTATACTTATACATGTGTTATATTGTCATTTATATTTCATACCTGCATATAAGATTAAGTGTTACCCTTGGGGATCATTCATTTGAACTCCAGATCGCATGAAAGAGACAGGTAGTGGATCGGGATCAAGAGGGAAGATATAGTTGTAAGGGTTACAACAGATTGAACTTTTTGGAAAAATAGGATTAGATAGATTGAATTGTATCATTTATCATTTGTCTATTTTTGGATTATTGTATTAAGATATCCCTAAGGATTCGAATCACAAAAAAATTATCTTCATATTTTTAAACTAAGTTATTTTATGAAATAATTTTATTCCGCAATTAAGTCGTACAAATCATTTTGATGCCTGTGCGCTTATACTCTGATAAATAAAGGTGTATTAAGGACGGGCATATTACAGGGTGGGTGGTGGGAGGTTAAACCATGTACCTTTTGGGATTCCCTTTCAAAAAAAAAAAAAAATGATTTTCTTCTAAATATATACGTACGTGATACATATATAACATGCATGTATGTGTTGTATGATTATGAAACTATTATGACTATACATATATACAGTGGCGGAGCAAGGATTTAGTATTTGTATTTACATAATTAGTGGGGTATTTAGGGGCAGCGCCCCCGATTTTTTTTTTTTTAAATTTTTAATTTAATTTTAAAGAAAGTTTTTTTTTTTTTGCTCGATAATTTTAAGGAAAGTTTAAATGCATTAAAAAAATAAAAGAATATAAACCAGAAAAGAAAAGAAAACTTATCCTTAACGTAGAAAAATAATAATCAAGAGTCAATTAAGCTATTACAATAGAATGATTACAAAAACATTCTTTGATGACTTCCCATTTTTAATATATTTAAGATATATTTGGGAAGTCATCAATACTAAATTAAAGAGATTTTCTTAAGATTTTAAGAGATATCAATATGGATACATTTTTTGTGGGATTTCAATTTAAAATAAAAGCTTTTGAGTGTAGGAAATAAATAATATAATTAGAAGTTTTCAATAAAAAAAGAAAAAAAAGGGTTTTAATTATTATTATTATTATTATATAATTTTTCCTTTGGTTTTTCATAATCAGGATAAGGACCAGGAGAGTACGACAAAACTTGAAAGGTATTCTCCTCTGCCTGCTCATGTTTCTCGGACCAAACGCATAGGTCCTTAAATATCCATACTTCTTGAATCTCATTCATTCCCATAGGCTTGAACAGAACCAGAGCAAAGTCTGAGAGTGTAAGACAGAGAGATGAAGGAGAGAGTGAAAGTTTCAGCTGGGCAAGCTCTGTTTTAAAAACATAAAAAAAAAAAAAACAGAGTGACAGTTTTATGTGAATATCAAATTAATTATCGATATTAAGTAATATTGCATTAGAAGGCAGATGCTGAAAATAGCACAGATTATATCAATGCTACAAAGCTATAGCACTGGTAAGCCTCACACAACAATATCCTAATGCATTGTGCCTTCATTAGTAATTCCAGCTGAGCAGAGATAACAGGAATTCATGGACCTACTCAACCATTGATGATTATGTGCAATTTTACATTTTATTTATTATTGTATTGATTTTGTTCTCATGATGTATAATATATATTAAATAGGGATTTTTGGGTAAATCCCTATTTAAATAAATAAAATGAATATATATTATATAATACAAAATCAATACAATAATAAATAAAATGTAAAATGTACCTTTAATTTTCAATTTCTGGGTATTTTTTCCTTAGCTAGATAAATTTAAAATTTTCATTCATAAATAATAAAAAAGGGAAGACTTTCATTGGCTTTACTCGATGTATATATACATTATTAACTTTTATTGGCAAAAACATGATATTACTTTTTTTGTTTAACAAAATATTTTTTATTATTAAAATATGAATATTTTTACCTATTTTAATTAAATTATATTTTTTAATTAATAACAGTCTGACTTCGGATTCACTTACCCTTAATCCAATACCCCATTAGTTTAGTGGCCGGTCCGGATTTCCTAACTTTACACAAATCAATAGCACTTATGGTAATGATAAATCTTCGACGCTAAGTTTATGGTTCGTTGAGCTGACCAATAAACAAATATGCACTATTAGTGTGCACAATCTGCTTCCTCATAATATTTATTTTTCAGAAAAAAATATTATTTAAAATTTAAATTAAAGAAAGAAAATATATTATCTTCTAAACAGTATGGCTTCTAAAGCATGGCTCCTCGACTCTAATTAAAGGATAGTAGGTTGTAGTTTTTCATGTTATAAATGATCTTTTGAGTTAGTAATGAATTTTAGCATTCAGGGGAAAAAAAATGCATGGCTCCTCGATTCTAATCTCCAAAACAAAACTTCTAATCTCCTAAGGGTCCGTTTGGTTTTGGCGGAGGGAATGAGAACTTAACAGAGTTCCCGTCCGAAAACGTGTTTGGTGCTCTAAGTGTACAGGAACCCAAATTCTCAGGCCCACACCGAGCCCACCACTCTTCCTTCATTTGTGGGAACTTGAAATCCCACCAAAATTGGTGGGATTTCAAAGGATTGGGTTTCTCTCATTATCTCTTTCTCATTATCCCTCATCATCTCTAAATCCTATCCATCCAATCAACCACAATACCACTTTAAACTTTCTCTCACATTCCCAATCAATAGCCCAGATGGGCTAATGAGGGACAATGAGAAAAATGATGGGGAGAGAATCCTCTTCCGATTTCAAATTCCCACGTCACTATTCACATTTTTGGACAGATTTGCCCCTGAAATTCAAACTTGGCAGGAAAGTTTGAACTTGGCGAAATTTTTTTTTACACAAGTTCGAACTTAACAACATATTTTTTTAAAATATATTTTAGCAAAAAAAATATTTTTCTTTTTTATTTTGAATTAATTTCTTTTGAGGATAAAATAGACATTTCCTAATTCTTTACCAACTACCACCCATTCATTTTCTTCCTACCAAACAACTCAAGTCATCTTCCTTCATCTTTCAAATTTTCCTTTCCCTCTTGGTTTGAGGGAAGGGGAGGGAATGGAGGAGGAGAAAAAAGGAGGGAGAGGAAAACTTCAGCC
Source organism: Acacia pycnantha (assembly GCA_025563575.1). Classification (NCBI taxonomy): domain Eukaryota; kingdom Viridiplantae; phylum Streptophyta; class Magnoliopsida; order Fabales; family Fabaceae; genus Acacia; species Acacia pycnantha. The sequence continues at coordinate 164,223 of JAMWYP010000177.1, read as the reverse complement.
CCACTATACTCAATTTTGAATTTTTTTCCCTCCTCTCCTTTTTTCTCTCTCCTCCCTCCCCCTCCCTCCCCTTCCCTCAAACCAAACATACCCTTAAGTTCATTTCGCTCCTCTAAGTTTTTTTTTTTTTTGATAAGAAAAAAGTTTTGGAGGGGTTCGACATCAGTCCCCCACCAATGCCGGGCAAGACGGCTCTATGAGTACTTGCGGGGACTTACGAGATCGCCTACCAAAGGAGTCCTAGCGACGGCAGAGGGGATCGAACCCACGACCCAAGGGCCTAGTCCTGAATCCCTTACCATCTATGCCAACTCACATAGGTATTTCGCTCCTCTAAGTTCATTTCCCTTATTAAATGTTCCCAGAACCAAACGGGCCCTTAGTCCTTATCCTTGGGCTCTTCAGACCCATGTTCTTGGCCCAACCCAAATTTAAAGTGGCCCAACCTGAATTAGTAAAGGCCCAATATGGCTTTACAAAAACTTGTTAGAATATCTGGAAAAACCGAACACCATCAATATCAAGGAGTAATGCAATGCTACCATCGAGGAGAATTTATTTGGTTTTATATTTGAAATGAAATTTCTCACATATTAATTTCAACGGGATTGTATAATTATTAAATGTATTTGTTATTGACGTTGTTTTCGTCCAACTCTAAAGTGCAACTGAAGCTCGATTCATTAGTCTCACTAATCAATCGAGATTGACCCTACATTCAAACTCACATTCACATAAAGGTGATTGAATGCCAACTGGTAAGTAGTGACATCTTAAAGAAGCATCATTTAGATGTAACGCGTGTTTATCTCTTTTGCTGTCAAAAGGAAGAATCTCTCGATCAGTTATTCTTCTTATGATTGCTGAGTTAATTGGTTTTATACATAGCCTTAACTTTTGTTGGTCAAAATGGTTTAGTGACTTATATAAAAGTACCTTTCCTTTATTTTAATGAATTATCGGATGAAGTACGCATATTAATTAAAGTATTTATAAATAAAAAGGGAACTTAACTATGAAGTTTTTGCCAAGAGAAATCTAAACAAGACTTAATCAAACCAACACCAAATGAACAAGCCAGATTCTCTGACATCTCCAAGAAGTTTCTCGTGTGCATTCTAAAGTTGACATCTTGTTTAACATATGATGAAACTTGAATTTAGCAGATACCACCCATTGTTTAACCACCCCAATCAGAACTTAAAAAGCACAATAACTTTGTTCCTTGTTATGGTTCAGTAATATAAACTCTCTCTATATATAAAGTTGACTTTTTTAGCACAATGACAATAACCATTATTCTGTTTGTCCATTATATTTCAAATATATCAAGAAAAACCTTAAATTCATCACCTCTACTTTAAAATTTAAAAACTTTCTAATTTTACCCCTATTTAATATATATTATATATCATGAGAACAAAGTCAATACAATAGTAAATAAAATGTAAAATTGTACATTCATATGAAAAATTTCTTTCTCTGCTTTATAATAGGACAAGAAATTAATACATTCATATAAAAGATTTCTTTCTTTGCCTTCTAATAGGACAAAAAAAAATCTTCCTGGTCCGCTCTATAACAAGATAAGAGAAGTATGATTTAATTTTCTAGCATCAATCAAACATCCTTAATCAAGCAAGCTGCAACTGCAAGTTAAAAAAAATCTAGAGTTAAAAAATAATGAAACTATCATGTAACTTCTTGTCCCTTTAGTCAAGACTTCGGAGAGAATAGAATTGATTTCCCTTATATAAGTTATTGAATTCAAACATTACCAATGAAAATAATCATATTGGGAATAACTGTTCTGATCCAAACATTACTCTAGTATTTGCACACTAGATACTGGATGGTTAAAAAGTGGAATATGAAAAACTCTCATGTACCTAACGTGATGCTGATACATGTATAGTAAGTTTTTATTCATCTGTCTGACTATATATATTACAAGTGCAATCCCATAATCAAACAAGTCTCACTGACAGTAATAACCAAACCAACAGTTCTTCACATGACAATAGTAATCTTCATCTCCAACTTCATCCCCTCTGCTGTGAATCCACCATAAGAGATTGGTGTAAGTGTTTCCATCATCAAAACCTGTCAGATTTCTTATCTTCTCCAAAGCTCTCTGCTTATCATAAACACCTTCCAGGGCATAAACAAACCCTTTCCAACCTTCACCAACACCTTCCCTGTTCAAAGCAGGCAATGTCCACCACACGAGCTCCTTCACATACTTCACATTCGAGAACAAAGCTTCAGTTATAGGCAACAATGGTAGAACCTGAATCCCAAGTCCACACTCTCTCCATTCACGAGGAGCAAACCAAAGTCCACTATCTCTTTTGTTGGCCCAAAGAACACCCACTACTCTATTCTCCTTTGTGAATTCTTGCTCATATAAAGTATCTTCCTCTTTCACATGCCACCACATTTGAGCTGCATGAATTTCCAGTGCTGCAAGTGTTGATCCAGTCGCAACAAGATGGGTATCGCCGTATGCCAGACCCATTAATGCTGCTGAGTAGTATGCATTTACAGCTTCGCTTGTGCTTTCTTGGTTCCTTCCATCTCCAAACTCAGTCAATCCTCCAGCCCATGAGTGTAACTTGTAGAGGTCGAAACATCTTAGGCGTGTGTAGTTCGAGTTTGATCTTCTTCCTAAGGTCATGAAATCAGCCATGAGTGAGTAAGCTTGAGGTTTGTATTTTCTTCCCCAAGCAGGGTCAATCTTTGAAAGAACAGCAATTCCATAAAGGAAGTATCCCAGATGATAATGGTGATCATTGTATATCCCAAATCCAAAATCAGCACCTGAATCTTGAGACCCTTGTTTTGTCACAATCCCTCCCCATTTAGGATCATAGAGAAAGCCATTTCCATTGAAGTTTCCTTCCAACCATGGCTCAATGGTTTCCTTCAAGAACTTCCTGATGGCAGGAATCACATCAGGAAACCATACTTCTTCAGCTATTAATGCCAACCTAGCTGCTCTTGCAATTAATTTCCCATAAAAGTAAGATGAAGTCGTCGTTATTGCTGTGGAATCTAAGCCCTCAACATCTTTTACAAGTGCTGAAACAATTTCTTCATGGGATTCTTCTTTCACACCTCTTGTAGAATGCCAAGTTACAGAAATAGGATCAGTCTTCAACAACCACGAATCCCCAACCACACCAACAAGATCGCCATCGATGCTTCTGTACTTGAAATCATCAAGAACAGTAACACCACATGCATTATTACGACATAAAAGTTGAAGATGAAGAGGGTGAGCCAACAACAGTAAATCCCCCCACCCTTTCTTCTCCCATCTATATTCCACAGAGAAAGGTTTTGTTAATGAAGCATCCCCTGAAACCGCATAACAAGGACTAAACCTGTCAAGAATCGCCTCATAATTAGGGCTTGAATCGGGCAAAACAGCGATCCTAATTATACCCGAAAACCCATCCGAAGTAATCTCAGAAACAGTATGACTGAAATTAATAGGAGAAGAGGCATATATGAACCAGGTCTGGCCATTGTTGAACTGAACGGTGTACTTGGTGAGAGAATCGTTGGAGGAGAAAGAGAGGATCGCATGAATTGTTTTGATCGAAAGTGCAGTACGCTGAGTCACCGCCACGGTGAGATAAGGGCTTCCTCTGACAAGAAAGAATCGCAGATTCGAAGACGGTAAGTCCAACGTGACACTGAGATCATTGTAGGAAGAGATTACATGTCTGGCGTTTGAAACGGGATTAACATTTCCGATGGAGAGATCGGCGTTGAAGGTCTGGTAGATGTAAGCAGAGGTGAAGAAGCGAGAAGGGTAAGAGAGAGAAACCGAGGAGTTCGAAGATTTGATCAAGTAAGGGTGAATGAACTCAGGTTGGTCGCCATTTTTGAGGACGAAGTTCTGGAAGAAAGAGTTTGTGGGAAGTGATGTTGAGAGGGGGGAGAAAAAATTGGAGGGTTCAGGGAGGACTGTGGATTGGGATTGTGGGAAGATGAAAGGCCCACTTGGTCGTTTCTGAGTCATGGGAAACGGCGTCATCAACGGAGTAGACTGCAGCGGCAGCGACGACGACGGTGGCGGTGGTAACAGTGAGGATGACGGAGAAGAGAAAGGTGAATAAGGAGAGGGGAGAAGAGGGAGAAGGAGATGAGAGAGAAGAGATAGAAAGACAAGAGAGAGGAAGAGAAGAAAACAATGGAGGGTGAGAAACATGATGAATAGAGAGGCAAGACACCCAGAGGGAGGAAATTCAATATGTCTTTATTTAATTCATAAGACATCTAAAAAATAATGAGATATTTGAAAACTTTTTGAGTAAATACCCTTTTTGGTCACTGGAAAAACACATTTGACCCTTTTTCATCCCTGAGTAAAAGAAATGTCATTTTGGTCATTTTTAGGGACTAAAAATGACCTTTTTGGGAATTTCTGAGAGATTAAAATGTGGAAAAAGAATGATCAAAAGGACTAAAAGAGACCTTATTTTTCCATTTTAGGGACTAAAAGTGACTTATTTTTTTTCAGGGACCAAAAAGGGCATCCGTGTTTTTTCCAGGGACCAAAAAGGGTATTTACTCAAACTTTTTTTAACCCCACTCTAAATCTAAGAATTAAAACGAGAGCATTCTAAGATCCTATAATTAAAAGCAAATAACATTAATGATAAAAGACGATAATCAATCAACATTAAAACAAAATACTCCCTGTTCGGTAGTAGAACACAAGTGTCTAGCCTTTGGGGCTAGGTATAATTGATCTTGGATCAAAGGTAGCGTCCGCTGATACCTATAGGGGAGATAACAGCGGTCACCGGTGGATCACTGTGCTACACGGGGTTGGCTTTCGCTGAGGGTGATGTGTGTGCACGGTGGAACGAACCGTAAGAATGTAATGTTCGGCGTGAGGACGTGCACAGGAGGTAACCTCTTATATATAGAGATTACCTAGGGTTTCGTTTACCCCGAGTCCTTCCACCGTGATCGTGCCTCCTTCCCGGCCCCGATCGTGCGCCTTCCCTTTCCCGCATGATTGCTGGATTCTCGGCACGTTGTGAGGTAGTGCGACGAAGCGCTGATTCGCGGGAGGCTTCCCGCCAGAGTTCTTCTATTGGGCATTCCTCGGTAGGCCCATTATTTGAATCCATAACGGTTGCCCCCAAGCTCGGGAGTTCGGGTTTCGAGCCGCTGAGATTTTTCTATCTCGGGCTCTCCCCGTTGTGTCTATCTCGGTTTTGGCTAAGCTCCAAGAACTAATTCCCGACTTGCCTTGTCCACGGGTCCTCAGGGATTAGTTCCGGGCTTGTCTTTTACCGGGTTTCTTTACCGCAACACCTAGTCGTTTTTGTAATAACGCTGCCATGTTTGTTTTTCGCCACTGGCTTGCTTGCTTTACTCGTTTGTCGTTTTGTCCGCCGGACTGTATTGACTTTTGTCGTTTTGAGGACTTCCTATCCAGCTGCTGTCCCCCCATTTTTGGTGGAATGGGGACACCTGGCATGTGGCGTATCGTTTCTCATCCGACACTATGCCATTATTCATTTTCTTGGAACTCTGCATCGCCATTGTTTCGTTGTAAATGAGTTAGCCAGCTTGTTTCTTTGTAAGAAAACCATGTCACCTGTTTGAGTATCAATAAAAGGCTGTCCTGTTATCCACTCGTATCTGTTGTTGGCTTCATCTTGTGTGAATGTCCATTTTCCGCATTTGATTTCCTAACTAACTCTACTGTTTGGACCTCCCGTTTTCACGCACCCGGTGTCATGCATTCCTAAGCAACCCGCGTTAGAAACCCACCGGATCTCGCAATGGCCTGTTACTTCGATTATATCATCCCGGTTATGACCGCTGTGACCCATACCGAATTGTTATCGCTTGCACACTTCGATTGAAATCCCTTAGTCGAATGTGAAAGGACATACTCCTTTCTGCCAGACTGACACGTTGTAACGTGTAACTGCGCCTCTAGACCTGCGCGCCTCTCAATAGGTGTTCGGAATCCGTGCATAATTAATGCGTACGTCGCTTCAGAGAGAAATCCATACAACACCTGGACTCTGCCCCCTCGCGCGTGGCCGTCACTCTTCTTGACGATTTGAATTCAAAAGTTTCTCAATTTTTGAAAATCAAAAACTATATATTTCTTCGTTTAGCCAGCACCTGCTGCCAAGAAAAAACCCCTGCTTCTCCTTTGCTTTCTGCAAGAGCTTCCGCAGCAACCTACTTTTATTTGTCTTACTTTCGCCGAATTCCTCAGTCAGGTAAGACCGCATTTCCCTTGACTTTTATATCTTTTTGGTTCCATGCTTGTCTGATATATGCGAAAATTTTCTGAGCCTTGCGTCGCTATCTTGGGTATATTTCGCTGAGTTTCTGGCATATCTGGTTCGTCCGAGTAGTCTTTGCTCCTTACTCCCTGCTAGATTTTCCATCTTCTTTTGTTCAGTTGATAAGGATAGGTTTTTAATTTGGTTGTTACGACCCTGATTTTTCCCTCTGCCAGCCCAGGAATTGTTCCGATCCTTGGTACTTGCTGATACCCTAACCTTCATCCCATCGATAGTATTGCCCGAAAGATGCAATGTGCCTGGGCTAGCCTTTAACTGCTCTTGTTTTTGATACGATTGGCCCCCACGAATGTGCCTTTTGTGCTAATTTTGCCCTTCTCTTGCATTATCTATGTTTAGATGGCATCATCTTCTCAGATGCAATCTTCACCTTCCGTGGATGATTGCAGTTCCTCCATGTCAGTCCGGAATCCAAACTCTCCAAAGAAAGTTGTCCATTGTAGGGTGACCGAGGTGAAGAATACCACGATTGATACGGAATTTCCTTCACTCGGCGTGAGAGATGGCGAAGGGTACTCAATAAGGCTTCCTCTGGACGACGAGTCGGTTGCCACCGTCCGACCCCGAAAAAGCCTACCTCACGTGCCCCATTTCTTTTTCTTCTACCGAGATGTTTTCGTCCAGCTTGGTGTAAGATTCCCTTTATCTGAATTTCAAATTTGCCTACTAAATCACCTGCAGCTAGCCCCCACCCAGCTTCATCCCAATGGTTGGGCTTTTGCCTTAGCCTTTGAGAACCTCTGTAGGAAATGGATATTTGCTGCACCGTGCCGGTGTTTATGACCTTCTATTCTCCGCCGGAACTCGGCGGGTTTCGATCACCTTCCACAACCTTTTTGGGTGGACCTCATTGCGCGGGAGAAGCGAACATATGCTCTTCAAACCCTTTTGCGAGTCCTGGAAAAACTTCAAAAATGCGTTTGTCAAAGTCGTAGCCCACCCTTTTAAATGCCCGTGGTTCCTTCGCCCTGATAAGTGTGGGGAATTAGAAGGTGTATTTCCTTTATATTGGACAAACACCCACCATAAGTTCAAAACCGCCGACTTCGCCCCCTCTCGTCTTACTGAAACCGAGGAAGCGTCAGTGGTGAAACTTACAGAGCTTTCCAAGACACTTAAATCTTTGATGGACCCTGCCGATCACATTCCCACCGTCCTTGTTCGTCGACGTGGACCAAAGAGTATGGGATTATGTGCAAATATTTTCAGACGTATATATTGTCCATTTATATTATTACCGCGACTGATATCGTTTGTTGTTTTCACGCAGGACGACCGATGGGAAGACCTGAGTTTCTTGAAGCCTTTGACGAGGGCGCCGCTGCGGAAGCAGCTGTCAACCCTGCGAATGCTCTCGCCCCCTCATTAGCGGATGAGCCCACCGTGAGTGGCGGAGTTCCAATCCCAGAGGGAGCAAAAAATGAGGCGGATGCCCAAAAGCAAAGGCGTCGTTGGAGAAGAAACCATTGTGATTCTGCACCGCCCCACATTTAGAGAGGTTCCTACTTCAACTCCCGCCGAGGCCTCGCCCATGAGAGAGACTCCTACCACAGGCCCTGTACCTACTTCATCCGCAAACTCGGTTCCATCCTCCTTCTCGATCCCTCATAGCCATGATGCTATGAATGGAGGAGCGCTTTGGTCAGAGGGGGTAAACGGAGCTATTCGAGATCTTATGCGTCCGCCTGCTCAACTGTACTCCCCCTCCATGCCCTCTAACAAAGAAAAAATTCAGTGGATTGAGATGGAGCGACAAGCCTATAAGGTGGCTTCCTTAATTCGGCCTTATCTTGCTCTCGGGATTCGAATGCTCTCCGGCTAAGATCTGTGAATGATTTGAAGCAGCAAATCTCCACGTTGAATGGTAGTCTCGACCTTGAGAGGAAAGAAAAGAGTAAACTCCTTTCTGAGAACCACTTTCTGAAAAGCAACGCAGATCTAGCCAAAGTTACTGCCGAGAGGGACCAGGCCCAAAAGGAACTGGCGATATCCCGGGCTGAGAAGGAGAGAGTGCATAAAGACTTGGCTGCCCTTAACCAAAGATTTGTTACCGCGGTGGAGCACATTGCTGAGGCTGAAACCAACTTGTCTTCAGCGCAAACCAATCTGGCTACCACTCAGGCCGAGTTGAAATTGGCCCAACTTGGATTAGATGCCAAGCAAACTGAGTTGGCCAACGCCCAAGCCGAGGTACTCCGCCTAGCAAATATTTGTCGGGAGGACATGCTTCTTAAAGAAAAGATGATCTCGGACAATGAGCACCTTGCCGGCGTTCTTAAAGAAAAAGATGACGAACTGGCCACTGCACGAATGAAGATTGCAAAATACAGCCAAATCGGGCGTTTATCATTTGAAAATGCTGTGGCTCAAATCCGGGTGCTCAATCCCACTGTCGATCTGAATACTGCCGGGTTACATCTTCAGGCTTATGTTAGCGGCAAAGGCAGGTTGATTCCCCCTGGTGGCGAAGATAGTGACGACGAGTCATCTTCCCCGACACACTCGCGGGTCTAACTGCTTCTCACTTTGTTTAGTGAAACGCCAATATATTTTATGTGTACCGCTCGGACATATATTTATTGCAATATAAATCCTTACTTTTTATCCCGGCCTTCCATACTGTAGTTTTATCGCTATGCATCCGTAATTGCTTGTGTTGCTGAATTAATGTGGTATGCTTAATGTCGGAAACCGGATTTTTCAGTATCCCGGCTTCTACATGTTTTCAACTTACACGATTTTGGAAACCGGATTCTTAAATATCCCGGCTTCTACATGTTTTCAACTTACACGATTTTGGAAACCGGATTCTTAAATATCCCGCTTCTACGTGTTTTTAACTTACATGATTTTGGAAACCATATTTTTAAATATCCTGGCTTCTACATTTTTTTAGCGTACATGATTTTGGAAACCGGATTTTTAAGTATCCCGGTTTTCATCGTACATGATTTTGGAAACCGGATTTTTAAGTATCACATGTTTTCATCGTACATGATTTTGGAAACCGGATTTTTAAGTATCCGGGCTTCTACATGTTTTCATCGTACATGATTTTGGAAACCGGATTTTTAAGTATCCCGGCTTCTACATGTTTTCATCGTACATGATTTTGGAAACCGGATTTTTAAGTATCCTGGCTTCTACATGTTTTCATCGTACATGATTTTGGAAACCGGATTTTTAAGTATCCCGGCTTCTACATGTTTTCATCGTACATGATTTTGGAAACCGGATTTTTAAATATCCCAGCTTCTACATGTTTTCATCGTACATGATTTTGGAAACCGGATTTTTAAGTATCCTGGCTTCTACATGTTTTTATCATACATGATTTTGGAAACCGGATTTTTAAGTATCCCGGCTTCTACGTGTTTTTAACTTACATGATTTTGGAAACCGGATTCTTAAATATCCTGGCTTCTACATGTCTTCATCGTACATGATTTTGGAAACTGGATTTTTAAGTATCCTGGCTTCTACATGTTTTTCAAAACAGCAGATGACAACTCTGTTCGTAAAAACTGGGATCAGTCATTCTTTATTCAACCATCCGCGTTTACAAAACGCCATGTGTTTAAAAAGAAAAGAGCTAAACACGCCGATTTCCGAAGCTTGCCGACATCCGATCTAGATGTTTCAGCTATAGTAAGCTTTCAACTTATCCGCGTTCCATGTTCGCTTTACCGCCTTGTTTTGCAATGTTTCCAGCTTGTAGGCGCCTTTACCGAGGTTGTCAGTGACCCGGTATGGGCCTTCCCAGTTAGGAGCTAGCTTTCCTTCCGCAGCATTCTTATTGCCAATGTCTGCCCTTCGAAGTACGAGGCTCCCTTTGTCAAAAGCCCGAGGTCGAACCTTCTTGTTGTAACGTGTCGATATTAGTTGCTTGGCTGCCAAATCTCGGCAATGCGCCGCAATTCGAACTTCATCTACCAGATCTAGCTCAACGGCAATCGCATTACCGTTTTCTTCTTCATTTTGCGGTCTGTGACCCGCCGCCAAGATGATTCTCCAATCTCAACCGGAATCATGGCTTCGCACCCATACGTCAGCTTGAAAGGCGTTTCACCGGTTGATAACTGGACACTCGTTCGATATCCCCATAAGGCATAAGGCAACCGGTCCACCTAGCTAGATGTGGCATCTTCCATCCGCTTCTTAGCCCATCCACAATGATCTTATTAGCGCCTCTGCCCGCCCATTGGATTGTGGATGTTCTACCGATGCGAAGTCTTTGCTTAATATTGAAATCGGCTACCAACTTCCTAAGCTTTTATCAATAAATTGTGTTCCGTTGTCCGTAACGATCTCGACTGGGATGCCAAAACGTGCTATGATGTTCTTCTGTAGGAACTTTTGCACCCTGCTCGATGTGATTGTGGCTACAGGTTCCACTTCAATCCACTTCGTGAAGTAATCAACCGCCACGATGAGCCATCGTAATTGCCCGGCAGCCCGCTTGAATGGTCCTAGAAGATCCATTCCCCATTTGAAAAACGGCCATGGCGCCGAGATTGTCGAAGAGTGGCGGAGGTGCTCTGATAGCGCTAGCGTGCCTTTGGCAACTGTCACATTTTTGGACATGAGTTTTAGCATCGGCTGCCAAGGTGGGCCGAGTAACCGGCCCTATCGCCTTCTGGCCAAAGCCTTAGCTCCCATGTGGTGACCATTTATCCCTTCATGAATTTCCAAACAGGACATACTGGGCCTCATTTGCCGCCAGGCATTTCATCATGGGAGAATGCATTCCTTTCCGATACAACTGGTCATTTACAAGTGTATACGAGGCCGCCGATCTCATGAGTTTTTTCGCCTCCAATGACTCGTCCGGCAGAATTCCTCTCTCAATGTAATCTATAATGGGTTTCCTCCAATCGTCACTATCTGAAATAAGCATCACGCAACTGGGTTCTCGAAGGTTTTGTTGAACAATGGTGCGATGATTTCCAGGGCTCTTGGTGCTTGCCAATTTGGACAAAACATCGGCCCTAACATTATCTCCTCTCGGAATATGTGCCACTGTGACCTCGTCAAACTCCGTAATAACCTCCTTTACTTTTCCCATGTATTTGATCATCAACAGTCCTTTTGCCTGGTAGGTTCCATTGATTTGCGAAGCTACCAGCTGAGAATCCGTGGAAACATGCACTCTGCGAGCTCCACTTTCCTTAGCTTGGAGCGGACCCGCTATCAATGCTTCGTACTCGCTTGGTTATTTGACGTTGAGAAATTAAAGCGCAGAGATAATTCAAGAGCAATACCTTCGGACTCTCCACGATAATCCCCGCTCCACTCCCTTTGGTGTTTGACGAGCCGTCCACAAACAACTTCCAAGTATCTGATCTTCCCGCCTTTACCGGGTCGGCTCCATTACGAAATCTCGCTAACGCCTGGGACTTGATCGCGTGTCGAGCCTCATATATAATATCAAATTCTGACAACTCAATGGCCCAACCTACCATTCGTCCGGCTAGGTCTGGCTTATGAAGGATCTGTCGTATGGGCTGGTTAGTGCGAACGATGACAGGATGGCTCTGGAAATACGGACGAAGCCGCCTTGCTGCTATCAGTAACGCAAATGCCATTTTCTCTACCTTCGATACCAGCAGCTCCGAGCCTTGCAAGGCTCTACCTACAAAGTATATAGGACTCTGGCCTTCCGTTGTTTCCCTAACCGGCGCGGCGCTTACGGCCTCATTCCCTACCGATAAGTACGAGATTAAGCTCTCTCCTGTCTGGGGTCTTGTCGACGGAGGTGCGGACAAACACCGCTTAATTTTGCCAAAAGGCGCTTCGCATTCAGCCGTCCATCCTCGGATGCTTCCTTTTTCAACAATTTGAAGAAAGGGAGAGAGCTCTGCGGATTTAGGCAGGAAACGGTCAGTGCAGCCAATCGTCCAGTCAGCTGTTGAACTTCCTTTTTGTTCCGCGGGGGCTGCATGTCTAAGACAGCTTGGCATTTGTCAGGGTTAACCTCTATGCCTCTGTTTGTCAGCAAGAATCCTAGGAACTTTCCTGACGGTACTCCGAAAGCGCACTTCGCCGGGTTGAGGCGAATCCTATATCTTCTGAGCTTGTCGAATGTCTGCCGTAAATCATCAATGTGGTTTGCCTCACTCAAGGATTTGACAATCATGTCGTCAATATATACTTCCACGTTCGACCAATCGATCTTCAAAAACTCGGTTCATCATTCTCGATACGTGGCTCCCGCATTTTTAACCCGAAAGGCATCACGTTGTAACGCAATTCGCCTTCTCGGTGATGAATGCCGTCTTCGCTGGGTCTTACGGGTGCATAGCAATCTGATTATATCCGGAGTATGCATCCATGAATGATAGTAACCGAAACCGGAAGAACTGTCCACTAATTGGTCAATACTAGGCATCGGAAAGGAGTCTTTTGGGCACACTTTATTTAAATCTTTATAATCTGTGCAAACCCTCCACTTCCCATTTGGTTTTTTCACAAGGACCACATTAGATAACCATGTGGTGTACTGTATTTCTCGGATAAAGCCGGCTTCTAACAGCTCTACAACATGTGCTTCCAAAGCTTTCCGCCTGTCTTCTCCGAGCTTCCGCTTCTTCTGGGACACCGGGGTAGATCCCGGTCGGATTGCTAGCTCATGGCAACAAAAATCTGGATCGATCCCGGGTATCTCCGATGGGTGCCATGCAAAAACGTCTCTATTGTCCCTGAGGAGTATTTCGAGCTCCTCTCTCATCCCGGGATCCAAAGCCTTGCCAATTTTAGTGATTTGACCAGGCTCTGTACCGAGAAGGAAATCCTCTAGCTCTCCAGTTGGTTCCGTCTTTTGCATTTTTTCCTCTTTGTGTAGATCCAACTCGACCAAATTTACCGACTTCCCTCGCGTATCCGCTTCTGGGTGCGTTGGCCGGGTTGAATCTTTCTTGACTACGTACCCTTTTGGACGAGTGTCCCGACCATTGAACCCGGTTAACATGGTCCCGCATGGTTTTAGCACGTCGGAATCAAAATTCATTCTCTTGAACGCATCCCCAGAGAATGATGTCCACAGCACTTCCATTGTCCACGAAGATCTTTTCATGCGGCAATTGACCAGGGTTCCCGTTATCACCAACCCGTCATGATGCCCTGGGGCGACATCTTTCAAGTCCTTGTCTGTGAAACATAACACAGGAGATTCGGGCTTGTTTAGGTCCTTTTTAAATTTTGGAGCATCTTTAATTGACAATACTTCCTTCAGATATTTCCGTCTCTGGCTAGACGAATCCCCCCCGCCGCCAAAACCTCCGCTAATAACATTGCAGTCGTACTTGGCGTCGGGGAATTCCTCGTCGCTATCATCAGACTTCTTTTTCTGCTCCTTTTTCCTCTTGTCAGGCTGCGGACTCCTACTCCGGTCTTCCACCTGCCTCTTGCCGCCCTGCTCAGTATCTTTGGAGTTTCCCCTCACGGATGAACTTCTCCACCGTATTCTTCAGGTCCCAACACTGCTCAGTCGTGTGACCGTGCTGATCGTGAAATTCACAAAACCTGGTTTTGTCAGCCGTTGCTCTCTTACCAAGAGCCCGGGTCTTTCCACCTTCTTCATTTCGGTCGCGCCGACTTCTTTCCATAGTTTAGCTTTGGGAGATTTTTAACGGTGTGTATCTCGTCAAACACGGTTCCCGGGTTTTGCCACCGGTCTCTTGGCTACGCGGCGTCCTCCTGTAAGCATCTTGGTGATTTCTTTCCCGGTTTTCCCTCTCTCGGCGCGGTGGGCTCTTTGCCTTTTCTTTTCCGGCGTTGCCCGCCTTTTCCATTTGCTCTAGATCTAGATATTGCTTAGAACTATCATGAAAGTCAGCCAGGGATGTAGGCCGCCATTTCATGATAGATTTCTTTAGCCGGGATGAGACATCCAAGCCGGCTATTATACAATGCAAGTTTACCTCTTCCTTCGATCCCGAATCTGCAATGCTATATTGTTGAAGCGATCTAGGTATTTGCTCAAGGCTTCTCCCGATTCTTGCCTAACTTGAGCAGTTGGAACTGTTTTCGGTTGCCGCCTCTTGGTTGCGAAATGCGTCAGAAACTTTTGTTCCAAAGTCTTGATGTTTGGGATGGACAAATATGGCAACGAATGAAACCATAATCGCTTGTTGCTCCCTGAACGTTCCCGCAAAAAGACGGGGTACCACGTCTCCCTTTATCCCCTTGACCATAATCTCCATTTTGAAGTTGTTTAGGTGTATCAAGGGGTCCTGGGTTCCATCATACTTTGGTAATTCCCTCGAATTCAATCCCTTAGGATATACCGCCGCCATAACTTTGTCTGTGAACTGACCCAAAACTCTATCTTCATCCACTTCGCCTAACGTCTTTTTGGGAGGCGGGGATGCGATATGTTGTTCCCTTCTCGTCTTTTTGCAGCTCATGCCGGTATTCCATGCCATCTATACGCCGGATCAACGACCCTATAGTGTTATGGAGCAGGCGTAAGTCGGGATGCTCCATCTGGAATTCTCGAGAAGGATGAGGAAAACCCTCCACTTGAATTCCTTGACGAGCCTGGTGTGATTCCCGATTAGGATGGGGAGAATTGGCGGTATCCTCTGTCTCGATATCGACTGGTCTCTTCCCACCATCTCGCTCCGGGTCTACCGAATTCGAGTGTCGTGACAACTGTCCCGGGTTAGAAAGCTGCTTGTGGTTCATCTAGTGGCGGCGGCGGTGGTCGTGTTGCATTAGTGCGACTTCTAGTCTTGGCGGCCATATTCAGTGGTTACGAATAGCTTTTTGATTTTAGGAATCGAGTTGTTTGACGATCCCCACGGTCGGCGCCAATGTTCGGTAGTAGAACACAAGTGTCTAGCCTTTGGGGCTAGGTATAATTGATCTTGGATCAAAGGTAGCGTCCTGGATTCTCGGCACGCTGTGAGGTAGCTGACGAAGCGCCTGATTCGCGGGAGGCTTCCCGCCAGGAGTTCTTCTATTGGGCCTTCCTCTGGTAGGCCCATTATTTGAATCCATAACACTCCCAAATCATCTTATTAATTATAAATCACTGATTGTCTTCAAATCTCATAGAATGTTTTTTTATTATTTTTATATTTCTTTTCTATCTCCATTAGTCTTGCTCGTCGAGGCCCCCACATTCAAAATTCAAAATCTTTTTGCACAAAAGAGATATGGACAGCATGAAGAGATGGCAAGTGGCAACCACGACAAAGGCAAAATTCAATCCATTGGAACATGTTTGACAATTTTCATCTGTGTTTTACTATCTCTAGCTTTAAATATAGGATAAAATTTATACTACAATTTATACTACAAACTTCATTCTATATTTAAGATCGGATGTAATATTGTTAGAGTATAAATGATTTAGCATTTTTGTATTATTGTAATATTGTGTAACTGTAAGATTCCCCTGTGTATACGTGTCCACATATCATAGGGTTTATTATGATTGTGAATTTGTGGGTATTCTTCTAGAATAGTGTACTGAGATATATAAATACAAGAGCAGGGCCAGAACGATTCACTGTGCCTTTTGACATATTTCTTCTCTGTTTATGCTGTATTCCTCACTTGGTATCAGAGATCACTATGTCTACAGCTTCATCTGTTGATTCCGGCGCTTCCGCCACTAGTCGTTCATACACTTTGTTTAACTCCTCTAGCCAAACCACAGCGATCAAGCTGGATCGCTCCAATTTCTTGGTTTGAGAATTGATCGTCTTGCCGCTCATTGAAGGAAATAGACTCGACGGCCACATCAATGGTCTGGTTCGAGCTCCGGCGAAGGTTGTCACTGGTGATTCCGGCAACACTGCTAATCCAGCATATCTAGAATGGTTCTCTGTCGACAGGCTCTTGGTTGGGTGGCTGCGAAATACTATGACCCAGGATATAGGTGCCCAACTCTTGCACTGTCGCACCGCTGAAGATCTCTGGAAGGGTGCTCGGGATCTCACCTGCGCTGGTACTAAGGCTCGTGTCTTGGTTACTAAGAATGAGCTCCACAATACGAGGAAGAGCTCTATGAAGATGGAGGATTACCTGAGCAAGATGAAGAAACTTTCTGACGAGCTTGCCCTGGCTGGTTCACCGGTTGCTGTTGATGATTTAATACTCCATACCCTTAATGGTTTGGATACGGAGTACAATGCGATTGTCGTCAAACTCGTCGATCAACCGGATCTGTCTTGGGTCGAGGCTCAGTCGGCCTTATTGTCTTTTGAAAGTCGTTTGACTCAGTTGACTCAATTTTCCAGCCTTACCATCCAACCATCGATCAACAATGCTCAGTCCCACCAAGAATCCAACTCTGACTCCGGCAACAACCGTGGTGGACGTAACCGTGGTGGTCGGAGTAACAGAGGAGGCAACGGCGGCCGATTCCGTGGAGGTCGTCGTGTCAGTGGGGGGCGACCATTCTGTGTTAACTGCCAACGCCCTGGCCACACCATTGCCACCTGCTACTATCGCAATGATTCCTCTGGTTTCAATCATTTCACACCTCCTCAAGCTTTTTATGTTGCTAACTCCTCTGCTTTTACAGATCCATCGTGGTACATGAATAGCGGTGTGAACTATCATGTTACACCCAACTCTGAGCAACTTGAGGACATAACCACTGCTGGTAAGTCTCACATTACTACCTGTACTGGACAACAAAACCCAATCATTGGAATTGGCTCAGCCACTATTCCTTGCAATCAGTCACAACTGTTCCTTAAAAATGTTCTTCATGTCCCGTTGGCTACCAAGAACTTGCTAAGTGTGAATCGCTTGATTCTTGATAATCCTGTTTGTGTTGAATTTACTGACTCTGGTTGTAATGTGAAGGATATGAAGACAGGCCAAACACTCCTCAAGGGAATTCCAAAGGAAGGAATGTACCCAATGAAAACAAGAAGAATTGATCCAGTCCCTCAAGTGTGTGTGGCAACACACGATGCACCTCATGAAGATTTTACTTACTGGCACCATGTTTTAGGACACCCCAGCACTAGAGTTCTCAAACAAATTCTCCCTAGTTGTAATAAGAAATTGTCCAATGTTATCTTGAGTGATAAACTTATATGTGAAGCATGCCAATTAGGGAAATCCAAATGTTTACCATTCTCTGTTTCTGTCTCTCAGTCAACAATTCCTCTTGAATTAATACACACTGATTTGTGGGGCCCTGCTCCTGTTATTTCAACTAGTGGCCATTGATACTACATCCTCTTTGTTAACGATTTCAGTCGCTTCACATGGTTGTATCCGTTGAAGAATAAAGGAGAAGCAATACATGTTTTTAAAATTTTCAAAACCTTTGTGGAGAATCAATTTGATCAGAAAATTAAGAATGTGCAATGTGATAATGGAAGTGAGTATAAGCCAATTGCATCATTCGCTCAAGAAGCTGGGATCAATATGCGTTTCACTTGTCCTTACACGTCAGTCCAGAATGGTAGAGCTGAGCGTAAACACAGACATGTGGTTGAGATGGGACTTACTCTTCTCGCTCATGCTCAGGTACCATTGCGACATTGGGTTGATGCCTTCCAGCAAGTTGTGTTGTTAATCAATCGCCTGCCTATAGTGGTTCTAAGTGGTGATACACCTCTGTTTCGTCTAAAGAAAACAGAACCAGTCTATTCGGAGCTCAAACCATTTAGGTGCCTCTGTTATCCATGTCTTCGACCTTATAATGCTCACAAATTCCAATTCCATAGTCAACCGTGTGTTTACCTTGGTGCAGCCACTCATCAAAAGGGGCACAAATGCTTGAGTAAGTCTGGACGGGTTTATAATTCACGACATGTAATTTTTAATTCCCATGTTTTTCCTTGTAAAAGAGGTTTTAGTGCACCATCGGACAACTCAACCAGTCAGGAGCAACTTGTCTCTGTTCCTTTAATTATTCAAGCTCCCTCAGGCGCAAATGGTCTGCGTAAAGAATCTGATGGTGCCTGCGAATTGTCGTCGTCACGTCCAGTGCTCACTCCTCTGGATCCTAATATTGTGATCGGTGAAGCAAGAAACTCCTCAGGATCCAATTCAGCTTCAGGCATGAGCTCCAGTCCGTTGTCCTCAGAGAATGAACCCCGCTCTCCACTTGCTGGGCCTCAGAATGACCATGCTATGATAACACGGGACAAAGTTGGGGTTACCAAGCCCAAATACCCTTTCATAGGGTTGGCTCGTGGTTCCTTTTCATTACAACCAAGTTCTGAGCCAGTCAATGCCCGAGAGGCTCTTTCCTCACCATAGTGGCGCGATGCGATGTCGGAGGAATTAAAGGCTCTCCGGCGAAACATCACCTGGACTTTAGTACCCTACACGAATCAGAAGCTCATTAGTAACAAGTGGGTCTTCAAAACGAAATTCAAGGCGGATGGCTCTCTTCTCAAGTACAAAGCACGGCTTGTCGCAAAGGGGTTCCAACAGACGCCCGATGTTGATTTCTGGGAGACGTTTAGTCCAGTGGTCAAGGCGACAACGATTCGGGTAATACTCTTTCTAACCGTCACCTTCAAGTGGGTTGTTCGGCAACTGGACGTCAATAATGCGTTTTTGAACGACATTCTGGAAGAAGAAGTTTATATGCCTCAACCGGAGGGCTTTACTGATCCTAGCAAGCCGAATCACATCTGTAAGTTAACTAAGGCAATTTATGGTTTGAGACAAGCTTCGAGAGCTTGGTTTGATCGTCTTACTTTGATTAGTTGGGGTTTTAAAAATCTTAGGAGTGATATCTCCCTGTTCATGCTTCAAACACCTGATCTTACAATTTTCATTCTCATTTATGTTGACGATATTTTGGTGACTGGTAATAATCCTGCTTATGTGAACAAGTTTGTGTCAAGACTTAATCAAATCTTCTCTCTGAAGGACTTAGGACCACTATATTATTTTCTGGGGTTAGAATTTTATAGAGATGGACAAGGCATGTATCTCAATCAAACTAAATATGTTGTGGATTTGTTACACAAATTCAGTATGTCTGATTGCGCTCCAGTCCCTACACCGATGGTGACTGGTAAATTGATTTCGGCTAGTGATGGTGATTTGCTTAAAAACCCCACTGAGTATAGGCAAGCAATAGGTTCCCTCCAATATCTGACAACTACACGCCCAGACATTGCTTTTGCTGTTAATAAACTTAGTCAGTTCCTCTCCCAACCTAGGACAGTCCATTTTCAAGCTGTAAAACGAGTTTTTTGTTACCTGAAGGGCACTCATAATCTAGGTTTACATATTAAACCATTCAGTGAACCTCAGTTAATTGCCTATACTGATGCAGATTGGGCATGTGATCTTGATGACAGACGGTCTATGGCAGGTTTATGTGTTTTTCTGGGTAATAATTTGGTTTCTTGGTCCTCTAGAAAACAAAAGGTTGTTTCTAGGTCCAGTACAGAGTCTGAATATCGAGCTCTTTCAGATGGCTCAGCTGAACTTAAGTGGTTGAGGTCCTTATTGACTGAGATAGGACTATTCATTAAAGATCCGTATGTTATTTGGTGTGATAATTTAAGTGCTAAATTTCTTGCAGCAAATCCGGTTCAACATGCCAGGAGCAAACACATTGAAGTAGATGTTCATTTTATTAGAGATCTGGTTGCTTCCGGTGTTATAGATATCAGATATGTTCCATCTTTTTTTCAGCTTGCAAATTGCCTTACTAAACCATTATCTCAACCTCAATTTGAGTACTTCCGTGACAAACTCGGTCTGTTGATTACACCCTCTCGTTTGAGGGGGGATGTTAGAGTATAAATGATTTAGCATTTCTGTATTATTGTAATATTGTGTAAATGTAAGATTCCCCTACGTATACGTGTCCACATATCATAGGGTTTGTTATGATTGTGAATCTGTAGATATTCTTCTAGAATAGTGTACTGAAATATATAAATACAAGAGCAGAGCCAGAACGATTCACTGTGCCTTTTGACATATTTCTTCTCTATTTATGCTGTATTCCTCACTAATATTTTTTTTCTAGTTACTTACTATAATGGATGTTTGGGTTGGGTTACGATGTAGGTTGCTTTGCTTGCTAATGGAATAGATTTTGTTGGAATTTTCATTGAAAGATTATATTACAGTTTATGCAGGGAAAAAAAAAATGATAAGGTCACGTGATTGTCAGAATTTGAATATTTTATCAACAAGTTCTTATATCCAATTTTAAATTTAAATTGCTGAAGCAAGTTATGGTCGCTTACAACTAAGGCAGGTTATGCTTTCTGCGATAATAGTCATAGTCTTGTCGTTGCACAATGGACACACACAAGATTTTTAATACCTCAAGATAAAGACTAATGTAAAAAAGAAATAGAATGGACAGGGCGAGCTATGGCAGCTGTGAAACTTCTTAGGCGACACTACCTCTTATTTTGGTTTTGTTCTGTTCAAGATCTGTTTCCTTTTTTTTTTTTTTAATCAAAGGGCAAGCACTAACTGCCTGAGGTTACAAAAGGGAACGAACCCGTGACCTCTCACTTAAGGGGAGCATATCATTTCTGCTTTTATATTGTTGCTCAACCTTTTGAATCACATTCTCCACCTGCAGGAACTCCAATGGGTCATGGGTGTGGCACTTGATCCTTCCCTATGGGTGATGTGCTTTGGGCAGTCAAGAATATAGAAAGTTGATCACGATCCTAAATATAAGATATAGTCTTTTATTTATCATTTTTTTAATAATTTATCTTTATTAATGTTCCCTCAACAATAATCAAAAGAAGGAATTAAAAAAGCTAAGTAAGGTATTCAATTAAATAAATATATTTCATATTAAAGACATGAGGAAGTATATAGCTAAGTCTTGAGGCTTAGGCTTGTTCTAAGGTCCCATGGTGGCATATGTGTTTTTGTGGTTCCATGTGCTCCTTCCGCTTCAAAAGGTTGTTAGTTGATGGAACTTCTTAATTGAAATATTTTATATATAAAAAAAAAAAAAATTGAACTATTTTTTTCTATTGGGCTTTTTTCCTACCCAAATGTTACTTTTTACCCCTCAAACGCATACTAACATGCCTTTCGGCAGTTGGTCTAGTTGGGAGACTCACCCACCATAGCTAGGTGCGCGATCCGAGTCAGGTCTAGATTAGTCAGAATGAAGCTTTGGATATCGAATGGGTAATCGAAAAAACATGCCCTTGTGCAGTTGGTCTAGTTGGGGTATGAGACGTTGGTTTTGGGCTAGTAGGATAACCCATCTTTCTTTCAACTTTTTGGAGAGCCCAGCTAACGATGTCCCTATTGATTACTTTAATACTCCTTCTAGTTCTAATTATAAGAGCTCTTCAATTTTCTTAAAGGCTTAAGTAAGATAAATAAATTATATTAAAGTCTTTATATTTATAATTTTACCCCCCAACTATCCTTGAGGTACCTTTTTTTTTCTTTCAATTTTATACCTATATATGTATTTTTTCTCTTTATTAAATCCTTTAATTTTACTCTATATTAGAACTATTAGCTTCTATATAAGAGTTAACAATACTAATAGAGCAAAGTTATAGGGACTAAGGGTGTTAAAAAAGTAAAATCAAAATATTTACGCATAAGAAAAAAATACAAATTAAAGATACTAAATTAAAAATTAAAGAAAGTATATGTGCTTTAATTAAGAATACTTTTTCCCTAATATATTTGTCATATTATAAAAACAAAAAGACTATGACTCAAATGACCCATTCTTCCTAGAACCAAGGCAACTGATCCAAAGATGCGACTAAGTTATCTTGACTCTTGAGGACTTCCAACAAGAAGAAGAAGAGGTATACGTAGATCACTACTTCAATCACATATGGTTTTGACAAAATAACTAGGGCTAACTACTTTCATCTGCCTCAAATATAAGTCAATTCAAACTAATTCAGATGTCCTAATAAAAATAATTAAAAACATTATATTTGTCATGAAATTGAAGTTATTTGCAATGTTATCTTTATCAACTACACTTACCTCTAACATCATATCTCTTATTACTCCAATTAAATATGAGCATATATGAAAAATATATTTAATACTTTTTAAAACTATTAGATACCCTATAAAAACAACAAAAATATTTTCTTTAAAAAACGCACATTGAAATCGGAGTAGTATACACTCCTTCTCTTTCTAAGTGTTCAATATGATATGTATACTCATTTAGTCTTATTTATAGAATAGAAAGAATGTTTATTTTAGTTTTATTTATACGTCATATCATTAAATTTTTAATATGAATATACAATCATACATTTTATTTATTATTATGTTGACTTTATTTTTTATGGGATGTATATATATATTGTATATTAAATAGAGATAAAATTTAAAAATCGTTAAATTTTAAAGTAGAATAAATTAATAAGGTTTGGGATTTTTTTTTTGGTCTATATAAAACATGCTAAAAGTGTGGAAGTGACTTGTAAATAAATGAGTAACTCATTCTATTTCAAAGAGTTAGCTATATGTAAGGGGTGTTTTTTTTTTTTTTTTGCTTAGTGCATCCGGTGTCCTAAGGTAGAGTATCTTTCAGGCACATCACCGGCTTCAGATTAATCCAGACCGAGACTGGGTTGGCCCCTTTCGGAGGGAAGCCTCTACCATGCACGCACGCTGCATTCCCACGTCTTGAACTCAAGACTCGTGGTTAAGTTAGGATAACCCTTTACCAGCTGACCTAAGCATTTGGTGGTTATATGTAACGGGTGTTAGTTGCTTGTTCTGTGTCATCATGGGTTCATGACTTGGGCAGTAGGTATTATTAATAATATTTTGTTGTAGGAGCGGGTAAAAGATTGATCAATTACGTACTACACTCAAAGATTGATCAATTAACTATTAGAAAGTATTTGACTCGAATTATTGACATGACATACTAGCTTTTAATTAACACTCCTTCTGATCTTAATTATAGGACATATTTAACAGATTTTGGAGGGATATTAAGGATAGAGGTTAAATTAGTCAATTTTACTCATTTTCTTAAAATGCCCTTGTATAAATTTAACATTTCAATTAGCTTATTGATTTCACATAATCCATCATTCATATCAATAAGAATGTTTTAGGAAGAGATTGACAAAATTTAGAATGTTGTCTTATAATTAGGACTAAAACAAACCTCTAAATGTTGTCTTATAATTAAGACCGGAGGGAGTAATAATAATCTATAAGTATTTATATAAGCACGTTTTAAATTTTAGACATCAATTTAATTTGATGAGTACATGAGATTGAATTTACTTGAACTTTCATTTATAGAAAAAATAATATTGTGAGGTGATCAGTAAACCTTGTTGATTTTAATTTATTCATGAAAATCGTTTTAGATTACATCAGTTCAATTCAATAAAATATTTCACTAAAGTGAATTATGATTGCTTCTTTCTTTCCTATCTCATCATCTCCATATTAAAATAAACATTAATACAGAAGCAGTTGGATTTAGTTAATTAATTAGGTCACTTCGTTGGTACGTAACCTCTATAAAAAAATCGGCATAAGATTTAACAATCTAAAACGTACGTCAATCTCATGTAAAATTTGTTGATTTATAAGATAAACTATTAAGTAAATACCCTTTCTGGTCCCTGACAAAAAACACGGACCCCATTTTAGTTCCTTACAAAAAAATCGACCCTTATTCGTCATTTTTTAGGGACTAAAAAGAACATTTTGAAAATTTGTGAGGGATCAAAATGTTCACTAATCGACCTTTATTCGTCCTTTTTATGGACTAAAAAAGACTTTTTTTTTGTAAGGGACCAAAATGGGTTCGTGTTTTTTGTCAAGGACCAAAAAGGGTATTTACTCTAAACTATTTACCAAGACAAAATAAATATTTATAAATGTAATTCACGTGGATTGTTTTGTTGATTATTATGTGCTCTTTATTTTATGAGTAAATACTCATTCTGGTCCCTGACCAAAAACACGGACCCCATTTTGGTCCCTGACAAAAAAATTGATCCTTATTCGTCCTTTTTATGAGACTAAAAAGGACATTTTGGAAATTTGTGAGAGATCAAGATGTCCACCAATCGACCCTTATTCGTCTTTTTTTATGCACTAAAAATGACATTTTTTTTTTTTGTCAGGGACCAAAATGGCGTCCGTGTTTTTTGTTAGGGACCAGAAAGGGTATTTACTCTTATTTTATCCTCATAATTGAATTCTATGTATGATTATGAGAAACGCCTGTTATTTGCTAACTATGTGTGGTAAATGGTAATAATATTATAGTAACTCTATTCCAATATTTTTTGCAAAAATAAATGTTTCTTATTAAAAAGAACTGCAGTATGCTCTAATATTATATTGTATATTTGTATGGATCGTATGAAAAAAGAGTGATATTAATTATGATTTATAAATAGTGTAGTTTATTGTTAAAACTTTTACACATCTTATTATAAAATATGTTGATGAGAAACAGTATTAAACTTATATTCTTAAATATGGAGGCAAACTCAAATTGCAAACAAATTAATAATTATACACAATTCATAAATAAAAAGAAACATATGAATTACCTACGCACAGATGACACATTCAAACATTTTTTAAATAATTTTTCTTTTATGAAATTACTGTTGGCAAAGACTGATTTTTATATCGAAACATGCTCAAAGAAAAAGAGTTGCCATTATTCATAGGGTTAAATATCATTTTTGTCATGAAAATTTAGCCTAAGGAGTAGTGGGCACCTGCAAGTTTTTTTAGTTTTATTTTTTTCCCCGGATGTAAACAAAACAAAGCAAATTTGCCCTAGAAGTTTAGAAAGAAGAGCAGCAATTCAACGGTCAAAATCAACGGATGGGCAAGATTATTATGTTTTTAAACTTTCAAAATAAAAATGAAAAAAAAAACTTCTGGGTGACCAATTCTCCTTAGGATAAACTTTTATAGCGAAATGATGTTTAACCCTTATTCATATCAACGTACATAGTTTAGTTAAATAACATTTTTTTAATACATCATAATCATATATATACGCCTTCTGGTCCTTAATATAGGATATATTTTGAGAATTGATCTTAATCCTAAATATACATATTTTATATATATTTCTCAACATTTTTATAATTTTTCCTTATTGATACTCTAATAATAATAGGAGAAGTGGTGTGAAGAAAGAGCATTGACGCAGGAAAAAATAATCTGTGTTATAGAATTGGGCTAGAGATCCAATCACGACAATGTTTCCTAGGTCTTTTTATACCCGATGGGCTTAAATGGCTTTAAGGCCTAATGGGACAATCTTCAATACAACTCCCTAAACTATTATACATTACTATACCTATTCCATCTAATCCTTATTATAAGACATCAACTATCAAGTTTATTTGGTTCTTTATATAAGACACTTGCTTGTTCCCAAGAAACATTAATTATTTATTTCCACATGTGCCCCTAATTAATAAGGGTAGTGGGTGAGAGTAATAATTATATAATATTAGAGTTTAGTACAATTAGATGAAGTAATATTGGAAGTTACTTTAATTGTATGAAAATTTTATTGATTTTAATTGTTTTTATTGCTTTGTGAGAATTGTTAGTTGGTGTCTTATAATAAGGACCAGAGGGAGTATTACATAACTAACTATATTACAGTTTATATCAGGATTGCACTTTAATATCCAATAAAAATGAGAGAATTAAAGAAGATGACTAAGATGTTTAAAAAAATTTATGTTATATTAACTAAATTTTTTAATCTAATCAAATTAAATAAACATCTATTATATTAAAGACGAGAGGGAGGATTAAACACAATTAATTATTAATTTTATTCTTTTCAATACAAGAAGAAAAAGGTTTAAAAAAAAACCAGAAGAAATGAAAAGAGCATACAAATTTATAGGTTCAACCATTATTAATAATTAACATTAAAGAAATGTTGCGCAAGCCATGCCACCACCATGACACTAACCAACACAAATCCGCACATGGATAAGAATCCAGCAGTAACGACAAAGAGAACTGTGCTGGCTGGGACCCAAACAGGGCTTAGTACGACAATCAACGGCAACAAAATGATCAGACCCAGCACGGTTCCGGCGACGGCCAGCCCAACGAGGAAGAACAAGAGGGCTCCGATGATAAAAAATGATAAAGGGAGTAGCATTAAGAGCTCAAGTAGCATGTGTATTGGGTTTCTTAGAACTTTGGTTAGCATTGATATGAGAAAAATGTTGGTGACTGATGAAAGTAATGTGGAGAGACTCTTGGAAGATCCCGTCAGAACATTGGTCAGAGGAGACAGTATCTTCGAAGCCTTAAAAAGAATCTTGGTAGGGTTTGCAAGAATCTTGGAGGGTTTACTAAGAAGCTTGGTAGTTTCCGAGATGGTCTTGGAAGGTTCAGTAATAAGTTTGGTTGTGTCTGAAAGGATCTCAAAAGGATTAGGAACGAGCTTGGTTGAGTTTGATGAGATGATATTGGTAGATTCAGTGAGAATCGTGGTTGTGTCTGAAAGGACTTCAGAAGGGTTTGGAAGAATCTTGGTCATGTTTGAGAAGATCTTGGAGGGTTCAGTGAGAATCTTGGTCGTGTCTGAGACGATCTTGGTAGGTTCAGTGAGAAGTTTGGTTGCGTTTGAAAGAACTTGAGAAGGTTTAGCAATGAGATTGGTTGAATCTGACATGGTTTCAGAAGCGTCAGGGAAGAGAGAGGATTGGTGATTATTATGGGAATTAAGAATAGGAATATGAGAAATCAAAGAAGATGTCTTTGACATGGCTACAACCTTAACGGATTGTTAGTTGTAGGAGATATTAATAATGGAAGATCATAGAAGAGAAAATTTGCAGTGTATATGTGAGCTTCTCTCGCAGAATTCAAGTTGCTTCAATGATCTATTATAAAGAAAGGAACGAGTTTTGGGTTAATTTCTTTTAATTGGATTTGGAAAAGAAAGATTTTTAGTTAATTAATTAATGCCACGATTTACACGTGATAGTCTAATTTGTCTTGTTATATATAATTATAAGGATTCATATATTTCACATTTGAAATTAATGTACCAAAATATTCGTTATGGAAGTCTTCAAGCACGCGAATCATGATTGAGACTTTCTGAGCAAAAAAAAAATCATGATTGAGAGCCCGTTTGGATTGACTTAAAAAAAAAGTGCTTTTTTTTTAGCCCCATGTTGTGCTTTTTTTTTAAGCTCAAAATTTGAGCTTTTGAAAAAAAGATTTTTTTCTTTTTGTGACTTTTACTTTTTTAAAAAAATATCATCTAAACACATAAATTAATTTTTTTTGAATTAAAAAAAGTGCTTTTTTTATGAAAAAAACCCATCCAAAAGGGCCCTGAGACTTCTTGTATATCAATTTACACGTGATAATCTAATTTGTCTTGTTATATATAATTACAATACAATGATTTATATATTTCAAGTTTGAAATTAATGTACCAAAATATTCCCTATGGAAGTCTTCAAGCACGCGAATCATGATTAAGGTTTCATTTGGATGAGTTTTTAAAAAAAGTGTTTTTTTTAAGCTCTAAATTGGAGCTTTTAAAAAAAGCAGCATTTTGATTTTTTTTGTGACTTTTTCTTTTTTAAAAAAATATCATCCAAACACATGAATTAATTAAAAATCATTTTTTTTTGCATTAAAAAAGTGTTTTTTTATTATAAAAAAAGCCCATCCAAACGGGCCCAAAGACTTCTTGCATATCTATTTGAGAGAATCATAATATTACAAGTTGAATATACAGGTAATCCCTTGTTCAAAATATAGCAGGCTCCTTTTAGAAATAAATCTTTTGGTTCATAATATAATACAAGTTACTTAGAGAGTTACTCTATCCTATACTTAATATAAGACATATTTACATATTTTGATTAAATTAAAAAATTAGTTAAGTTATTTAATATAACACGTATTTAGAAAACACACAAGATGCAAAATTGGAAGTGTGATGATCACTCCCAATATTTTTTTAGCTACACGCGTTTAGAGATTGTCATGTGGTTCGTGCTTTTTGGTATGAGTTGGTACCTGTTGATTACTCCCAATATTTTTTTAGCTACGATTGGATTGAATGGGTAACGGAAAATTGGAAGTGTGATGAAATTACTATAGGCGGTTTCTTTTGGCATGAGTTATTTATTGTCTCTTGTTGGTTTATCTGGAAATGGCGAAATGAATTTATTCATAACACGCAAGATGCAAAAAGTAAATATTGCCTTTTGACAAAAAAGAAAAGAAAAGAAGTAAATATTGCCTGAGGCCCATTCTTCGATTATTGGGAGAATCAAAAACTAGAATTGCCGAAGGGGTTCCAGCGTGCAACTTCTAATATTCGATGGTCCTTTCCAGAAGCTCCATTTGTGAAACTTAATTCAGATGGGGCATCAAAGGGTGCAAAACAAGTGGCGGCTTGTGGGGGGTTTGTTGCGAAACTTTTTTGGTAAGTGGCTTGGAGGATTTACTACATGGCTTGGAAGGTGCTCAACATTGTTAGCTGAGTTGTGGGGGAGTTCTGAGAGGTTTAGAGATGACATGGGAGGCAGGTTGGAGGCATGTAGTAGTTGAAAGTGACTGCCAATCAGTCATTGCATTACTTCCAAACAAGGTAATGCGGCTCGTGAGTCCCATTTGGTGTCTCGGATACAAGCAGTCATCTGCAGACAATGGATTATACGATACAACCATGTTCTGAGGGAAGGCAATCAATGTGCGGATTGGTTGGCTAATTTTGCTTTGTCGCATATGGAGTCTTCGGATGAAACCCATTTCTCTGATCCTCCTATTGGTCTCTGTTGCTTCCTTGTTGTTGATCTGATGGGAGTACAACATGACAGGAGAGACCCAAGACTTTAATCTCTTTTAGTTTCTTTCGATTTGTTTTACCTTTCATTTGCTTTATCTATCCTTGTATCAAAAAAAAAAAAACACCCTAGTTCTTAATTCCCTTATTCATTCTTTTCCTTGATTATGGTTAATAGAGCATCAATAAAGGTAAATTATGAAAAGATTGACAAATATAAAAAATATGACTTATACTTATATTTAGAATCAAGATTAACTCTCCATATGTTAGGATCTATGAGATAGATTTGAGTATATAGGAGCGAAATTGAAATTCTTTTCAACTTAAAGACTGATTTAATGAGTTAATATTCTTATTCTTCGTTGGTTTTGGTAAAGAGAGTGACTCATATTTTGAATTGGAAGAAGTATTTGTGTGTGTGTGAACGCTCGTGTCAATATAATGTTTAATTTGATTCTTATAATTTTTCCTCATTTTGATTTTGATTTCTATAATTTTAAATTATAGGTTTTGATTCATAAGTTTTTTTTTTCTGTCTAAAATATTAGCCCTTGTATTTTAATAAAAACCTGGACCATTTTGAGGGACCAAAACATATAATTTGAAATTACAAGGATCAAGATTAAAGTGAAGCCAAACTATAAGAACCAAAATTACACTAACCCATGTGCGTGTGTGTGAGAGAGAACAAGATTTTGGCATTTGACAAAAAAGCTTAATTATCGGCAGTAGATAGGTATGTCTGTATGTAAACGTGACGAATCTTGGTATGTATATGTTCAAAACGAATTTTGCGTTAAAGGATTTGAATGTTCGAGAATAATTGATTTTCAAAACTCTGTACCATTGCTGACTTTACTTTAATCAAATTAATTTAATAATTCTCCAATCTAGTTTTAAATATAAGACATATTTATCTAATTTAATTAAATTGAGAAAACTAGTTAAGTTAGCTAATTTGACATGCATTTTTTTAAATACCATAGTTATCATTTTTAATTTCCTCATTTTCTCTCCTCATTGATTATTGTTGAGGGGTATCAATAAGAGTAAATTAGAAAAAATTGACAAATATAAAAACTACATATTATATTTATCTTATATTTATAGTAAAGATGAATTTTTTAAATATGTACTCCCTCCGTCCCTAATTATAGGAGCAAATTTTGGAGTTGGTTTTGGTCCAATTATAAGAGCAAGTTTTAACTTTTGTCAATTTTTTCCTATAATACCCCTATTTATACTTATTATTAGGAGCATTATATATATGTGTGTTTACATATATATGTATATTTGTGTTTATGTGTGTCAATATATATATGTGTGAGAACACACACACATATATATATATGTAGTGTGTGTAGATATATAGGTGTGTGTCTCTATATGTATGTAGATAGATCTATATGTATACAAATATATACACACACATATATGTATACACATGGTTATATAAAAAGCAACTAATATACATATATAAACTAATATGTCATGGATATCTAACGTAAGGCATATTAGAAACACTTATAATTAGGGCAACTTGTGTCATTTTAAATTTATATAAGGACATTTTAGGAAAATGAGTAAAATTAACTAATTTAACTCATCTCTTTAATTCTCCCAAAATCGGTTAAATTGCTCCTAATTAGAGACGGATGTAGTATTATATTAAGTAGTATTCGGGTGTGGTAGTTGGAGAAGCAGTAAGGAAGCGATTCATAGCAATCTATGAATTCAATTGGCTTAAGTTTAGTCACGTGTCAATTATTTACCACATGAAAACAAGTAATTAAATAAGATTTTGCTTTGGAATTTGATCGAAGATGGAGAAAATAGAAGTATTATTACATGATGGAATTCTAATTACACACTCCACAATTTCAAGTGTGTCCCCCCCCCCCCCCAAAAAAAACATAAATAAAAGAGTCTTATAATATGTTTTTAACTAATTCATGTGTATAAAAATATAAAAGAATTAATTTTTTTCCGTAAAATTTAAATGATTTTCAATATTATCCTTATTAATCATACTAAACTCTAACATCATATTAATTTCTACCCTACCCTTCACTGTTACATAATATATTTATAACATTGGTTGTATAATAAACAGACATTAAAAGAAAGTGGTAACATTCTTGTAATATTTTGAAGGGTCTTGACGTCGTAAGTCTTGACAGAAAAAAACTAGTGAATAAAAGTTGAGAAACAACGTCGTCATATAGAAATGCGGTTGTTTTGAGTTATAAAGTCGGTTTTTATACTAAGCGGACGTCAAAAGTCCAGTCAGTTTAAACTTTAAGGACCGGTTTGTTACAAAGAAAGTTTGGGGAGAGAAATGGAAGATCCCAATCTTCCCATGGATTTTGGGTGTTTGTTACATAAAAAGTCCAGTCAGCATCTTCCAGTGAGGGTCCATCTTCCCTCATTTGAGAGAAAATGCTTTCCATCCGAAAATGGAAGGAAAGTTGTCATCTTCCCAGGCAAATGGTTTTTTGACAGATTTACCCCTAAAATTCAAATTTGGCGGGAAGTTCGAACTTGGCGGGAAAGTTCAAACTTGCCGGGAAAGTTCAAATTTGGCGGGAAAGTTCAAATTTGACGAATTTTCTTCTTCTTCAAAAGTTCGAACTTAACAATAATATATATTTTTAAAATATATTTTAGCAAAAAAAAAATTATTTATTTTGAGGGTAAAATAGACATTTCCTAATTCTTTACCAACTACCACCTCTTCATTTTCTTCCTACCAAACAACTCAAGTAATCTTTCCTCATCTTTCAAATCTTCCTTTCCATTCCTTTCCTTCCTCTAAAGTTCCTTTCCCTCCCCAAACTTTCTTTGTAACAAACGGGTCCTAAAAGTCCAGTCACTTAACTTTTAAAAGTCCAGTCACTTAACTTTTACACTCTACCCTACCTGAACCTTCATCCTCCCCTCATCACCGACATTTCCCCCAAGCTTTCTAGGAGTCTCCACTTTTCGCCGTTGCCATCACCATCACACCGTTGTTATAAATTTTCTTTGTTTTGTTTTGTTTTTTGTTTTTTGTTTTTGTTTTTGTTTTTTTTCCATTCTATCGTGTTGGGTTATTGTTTGATAATGCTGGCCATAGATCTAGTTTTGAGAGTGAAGAAGAGAGGTTAGATCTTTGATTTCACCAACCACAAGGCGAGAGGTAGATCTAAAATGATTCTTTATACGTTCGACTCTTTATACCTTTGGATTCTTTATACCTTCGATACACACTCTCACACACACATGCACCTACCTGTTGATTCTCTCTTCCTCCTTTCAATAATGTAGATGAGATGCAAATCTTCTATTTCACCAATGGCAAGGTGAGACACATATTTGTGTTCGTAGATCTATCATTATAGCTCTTACTAGTACAAAATAATTAATTTAGACCACCCTTTTTAGACCAGTTATAGAGAGTAAAGTCTAAAAAATGTGATTGATGGTATCTTTTTGTAAATGTTATGAACTCTGTAGACGGGTTATTAATATATAAGGTCAAACTGCAACACCCGAATCAGTCAATCAGATAAAACCAGTCACATATAACTTCATATATTGTTACAGAAAACAGAAAAAGCAGAGTATTTGCACCATCACCAATATGGTCTTTATTACACTATCAAACTATAAACAGCAAAAGCCGAGTAAGAGAAGCAAGATGACCAAAATAGTACTTACAGAAAACAGAACAGTGAGTATTTACATGTGCGTCGTCCTTCAATGCACGACTTGTGTTGAACTAACCATTCTGCAAATGCAAATGTCCCTGGCCAGAGTAAATTAGCATTCAGTTGATGAAAGGCTTCGATTTGTAACCTGATAAAATTAACAAGTCTCCAATTAATCAGTGAACTATCAAAGTTGAAGAATATAGTTCTTCTGATTGTCTTCATTTCAGATAAATAAGATGGAGCTCATGTCAATGAGTTTGCAGAATTTACTTAAGCATTTATTGAAAAAGAGTCAGAAATTAATATTTAATAACAAGCTAGCAAAGAACATCTTTCACGCGATGGCTCATTGTGGTGCACGCGAACCCACCACTCTGCTAGGTCTCTTTACAAAGCCAATATAATATGATTATATATATAGGCTTATGCTCTTTTATTCCCTAGCAATGTGGGACTAGTTTTTTTGACACAGTCACATGTATATTCATATATTTACAACGATGTCGATATGGCAGACAGCATGGCAGCTGCCATTTATCATGCTTATCTGCCTGTTAGAAAGTAAATAAAGTTTACTTCAACTACTTTAATATATTACATGTAGTCACATCTCAAAATGCATGTAAATTGACCTAGCAGGAAAGTATCCATGATCATGATTCATGAGTACTTTAAAAAATTAAGGCAACAAGCCTATTAATATAAAGTCTTACCTTTCCAGTCAAGCTCTCAAGGGAAACTCGATCTTTTTCTCAATAGACATCCTCTCGGATTCGGCACGATCTTTTTCTCAAAATATAACTTGGTCTCTCTTATTCTTGGTAATTTTTCTTTTGGCCAAATCATTCCTGGTAATTAAAAGATGCCCAGTTGTTCTTATCTAAACCTAATTAATTGAAACTCCACGTTTTTGTCACAAAAAAGGAAAAAATAAATAAAAATAAACTCATGTTTCTACAGTTCGCATCATATTACTAATTATGCATGAGATGAAGTATTTTATTTTTCCACTTGTCATTTACTACTATAGTTTCGCACATATATAACGTTTAATAAATAATAGTTATAACAAATAAATATCATATATGATCACTCAAGAATATATAATACTAAAACATAATAGTTAAATACATGTACCGTCAAGTATTGAGAAACGGAATTCGAAAAAACAAAAATATAATAGTTGTAATTCTTAACCGTAATTTTTTAAATCATACAAATGACGATTCTTACAACCATCATGTAATAATTACAAATGCTTTTTATTTCAATCTTATATCAGTAAGAACAAAAATATAATAGTAAAAACATAACAATTGTAATTGTTAACCATCATTTATTGAGTTTCAAAATGATGATTTTTACCAAACAATTGTAATGTTACAATTACAAACGATTTGTTTTCCAATCTTATATCAGTAAAAACAAAAATATAATGGTTGTAATAATTGACTATAAAGTATGAATGACAAAAACTACTTTTCTTAAGAAATAACCGTCATGTAATACTTTCACGATCTGTCCCACAACTACTCTTTCCCCAACTATTACTCTTATTTAAAGTACCTTTTCATAAATATCTAATTAAATTCACCTATTTCAATTTGAGGGAGCTCTTCCTCCATAAGCTCTTCATCATGATATTCTCTTTGATTGTTTATACTTTATACTATTCGCAATGATTGGAATTGGGAAACTTGTCATATGAGAATGATACAATTTCATTCTCATAATGTAACTATCTGAACATTAGTAGTAGTCCGAAAAAGATTTAACAAAAATATAACATATCTCATGGTTACTAATAAATAATTGTAATAAATTTGGTCAAATAAATAATAGTTCTTATGATAAAACCGTTAACTATGGGCTTTTCAAAAAATAACATACCTCACGGTTATTAGGTAATAAACCGTGATATAAAGTCTTAGGTATGATAACCCACAAAACCATATCATTCCACTTCTATTTAAATGTATGAAAAAAATACACTTAATACTTTATCTGTACAAACAAAACCCACCAACACCAAAACCATACTACTCCCGTTATCTGTTTTGGCATTCGAGAGTTGTTCTTAGTCAAAAGCTTCATTTGATTTTTTAGTGACAGCCCACTAGATAATATACTTGACACTTGTCTCAACGACTACATGCAAGTTGCTTTTATTTGCTTTGTGTTTTGGTTTATATGTGAGCCATAGCTGGTCGTATTCCTTTTAGTATGCGTGAGGAATCTTGGTGTGTACGTGTGTGTGTACACGAACAAGGTTTTGGCACTTGACAAAAAGTTGTTGCTCGAGGTGATGAGGGATCTCATCCTAATAAGCGCTCTTATTGAAAAAGATGAGAACTTTTACCCTTAAACCTTGAGGGAGAAACCCTTGATCTAATAAAGAAAATGGCATGCGTGAGGAATCTTGGTATGTATGTATTTGTTGAAAATGAATTTTGAAACATTAAACAGTCATATGATATTAAGATGACCCCTCTTGAAATATGAATGTTAAAGGATTTAAATGTGCGTGAATTATTGATTTTCAAAACTCTGTACTATTCTACTGCTGACTTGACTTAATGTTTAATCAAATTCTAATTTGATAGCAATTATGTCCTCCATGTGGTAGTTGGAGCAACAGTGGTGAAGCGATTCATAGCAATCTATGGATGCAATTGGCTTTAATTTTAGTCCCGTGTCAATTATTTGCCACATGAAAACAAGTAGTCAGAAGATAAGATTTTAATTTGCTTTTGAATTTGATCCAAGATGAAGAAAATAGAAGTATTATTACATGATGGGATTTTAATTACACACTCAACAATTTCATATGTGTTATATTCTACTCCAATGGTCTATTTTATAAGATGTTTCTAACTAATTTGGATGTACCAAAAATTAAACACAGTTGAAATCATAAAATTTATCATAAATTTTTGTGATTTTTAATATTACCCTTATTACCCAATGGTCTATTTTATAAGATGTTTCTA
This sequence comes from Acacia pycnantha, assembly GCA_025563575.1. Taxonomy (NCBI): domain Eukaryota; kingdom Viridiplantae; phylum Streptophyta; class Magnoliopsida; order Fabales; family Fabaceae; genus Acacia; species Acacia pycnantha. The sequence goes on along the minus strand of JAMWYP010000177.1, from coordinate 128,432 downwards.
ACTAATTTGGATGTACCAAAAAATTAAACACAGTTGAAATCATAAAATTTATCATAAAATTTTTGTGATTTTTAATATTACCCTTATTAACTACACTAAACTCTAACATCATGTTACTTTCGAATCTCTCCCAATACCCTTCACTACTACAAAATATACTTATAATGTCAGTTGTTAATGTCCGTTATTTGGTAAACCAATATTAAAAAATGACGGTCGTATTTTTGTAATATTTTGAAGAGTTTTAACATAGTTTTTAGCCTTGACAAAAAAAAAAAAAAATAGTGAATAAAGGCCGAGAAACAATGTCGCTTATACAGAAAGCGATGTTGTTGAGTTGCAAAATCGGTTTTTATAATAACCAATGTTAAAAGTCCAATTAGTTTAAATTTTAACCTAACTGCCTTGTGTTTTCATAGTTTCATTGTTCACAATCCACCTCACTTGAACCTTCATCCTCCCCTTATCACTGACATTGTATTTACCCCAAGTTTTCCAGTAGTTTCCACCACTTTTAGCTGTCACCATTGCCATCACACCGTTATTGTAAGTTTTCATTGTTTTTTGTTTGTTTTTGTTTTTGCATTCTATATATCATGTCGGGTTATTGTTCGATGATGTTGTTCATAGATTTGGTTTTGAAAGTGAAGAAGAGAGGCAGATATTTGATTTTACCAACGGCAAGGTGAGGGGTAGATCTAAAATGATTCAATGGATACTTTATACCTTCAACTCTTTCTCTCACACACGTCTGTTGGCTCTCTCATCCTCCTTTTATTAATGTAGATGAGATGCAAATCTCTTATTTCACCAACGGCAAGGTGAGACGCATATCTGGGTTCACAGATCTGTCACTATAACTCTACCTTGCTCCATCACTCCTCTTTTTTTGTGTTGTCAAACTTGTTTTGATCTTACTTCACCTTTCTCTTCTCGACTTCTATGAGACGCAAATTTGGGTTTTGATTTTTCTTCTTCTTCAAAGCTAAGTTTCCATGTTGGTGTTATATTATAAATAATTGACCAGAAAAGTTACTGTTCACGTCATTTGTTAACCGACATTAAAAGGCTTTTGACGTTAAAAGCTCTTCCTGTAGCAGTGTTTATTAAATATGGTTATATATGAAAAAGAAATATTTAATGCTCATTGAAACTATCTAAACTTATAAAAATGACTAAAAATACCTTATAAAATGGACACGGGGGAGTATATATTTAGTGACAACAACATATATCATTAAAATGTTTTGACCAATGACCTTTTGTTCTGAACAATTCTCCAAAAGTCTTCAATATGAGTTGTTCTTGAAGGGTTTTTGTGCATATACATATAATCACAACAGTTAATACTACTGCTGAAGGAGATCAGTTAAAATAGGCCTCTGCTAGTTAATGGAGGATGAGGTTTTTCTTCTCTTTAACCATGTGCTGCTACCACTTCGCTGAACAACCTCTTTCTCTCCTTCAAATGACCTTACTCCCAATCTCTCTTGTTCTTCAGAAGATGAAATGAATAACTTAGGGCTAGCTTTTGCCTCTGATAATACACTTACATACTCTCTCCCTACAGACTCTTCATCACTTGATGTGTCATCATCATCGTCCATAGGTGACTTTCCCTTTGCCCTATCAGACGAGTCCATGCCTTCTTCAAGCATGCCGCTATCTTCTTCGGTGCTACTTTCTCCAGAAGTTGTATCGCTAAGTGTGTGGAATTCACCTGCAAAGTCAACCATACAAATGTAATATCATAACTCTGATTTCTGATTTTTAATGTAAGTCCTATTTATTTAATTTGATTAGATTAAGAGAGTTAGCTAATTTAGTTAATATAATATGTATTTTCTAAAACAACCTAGTCATTTTCATTAATTTCCTCTTCTATCTTATTTGATTATTATTGAGGGAGTGTCAATAGGAGTAATTTATAGAAAATATTTGATAAATATGGGAAATAGGGCTTACATTTAGAATCAAAATCAACTCCCAAGTAAGTTATATATTAAGGACCAAAGGAGTATCATATAATTACAAAGTCAAGATTCTTAGGCTAATTAAAATGTAATTAACTCTATCAATTAGTCAATCGATTTTCACAATTACCCTTTGAGACAAGTGAACCTAATAAGCATGCTTTGGTGCAATTCAAGTGCTTACAAGTTTAAGATTAAACACAGGAAACTATCTAAATATAGAGATATATCAGGAATCTACCCTGAAATGAGGAGGATTTAGCTTCTCTTCCATTATATAAAGGAAGAAGAGATTTTGATTGTGAGTCAGTTTTGTCTCTTCCCAAACTATAGGTGGTTGAGAGTTTCCTTTCAATGCCTTGCCTTTGTTGTACCATATCATCCATCTTTTTATAAATTTCATCACCTGTTTCTTCTTTCTTTAAGGATTTTTCCTTGAGTTCAGTGATCTTCCTGTCAAATGCTTTCTTTTGGAGCCGAAGAGAGCGCTGAAATATACAGTTTTGCAGATGTTGATTTAAGAGACATGTTTAGTGGAGAAACAAGTAGAGTTAATAAGGTTGGAATGTAATCACCAAAAAGTCAAATAACTAGTGAGTAGCATCATGCAATGGTAAATTTCATTGTAGGAAATAACAACAGATGTATGCTTCTCACTTATTATTGGAACTTTTTATTGATTACATTCTTTCCTTGAGACCCATGGTGATTTTCTCAAGAAGTAAAGAAAAGGATATTGAGATTACTCGCTTTTCTAGAAAGCTACCAAGGCCTTTATTTTGAATCTTCCTTTTTGCCCAGAATGTACAGCAGAATCTCACAACCCAAGCCAATGCTGCCAAAAGAGCTGACTCGAAGAAAAGAAACAAGATTATCGGCCTTTCATTTCCTGCAGAAAAAAAATTGTTCTTTCAAGTTTTGAACGACCAAAGTTGTATCTGGTTGCTCTACATGGTTTTACTTAACCTGTATAGATATTCACAAGCTCAGTCCTTGCTTGAGAGCAGCTAGAGGTAAGCTTCTGATCTGTAAAGGGATTAAAAGTATTCAAGAAATTTGAAAACCAAACCAAGCCATCCAGCCGAAATTATATCAGCATCTGCTAGAGGAAATTGGCATTAAAACTCAAGAGGTATTAAATAAAATTGATGTACCATAAAAATTATAACAGAAGGACTAAATTTGAAGACATGCCAGATATATTATGAAGATTGTTCCCAAAATGCCTTACGTTGCCATAAATTCTGCTGGAATAAACTTGGAGACATGCCAGATGCAAATCAGCTTGTTTAGAGCTTTAGCCAACTACTATAAGAAAATGTGGCTTTCTTAGGCTTTTGTCTAATTTTCAATGAACAAAATGTCTTACGCCACAAAATTTTGTGGAATGTGGATTGCCGAAAAGATCAGCAGTTATGGCATGTATCATGTATGCCTTGTTTGAAAAATATGACATATAACTAAATTCTGGCATTTATCTTCATTTCCCCTGTCGTATCTCTCTCTTGACTTCTGCTTCTAATGGTTCTTTAACTCTGGATTGTGACATTCCTAAGGACAAATACCAATCAAGGTTCCAATACTTGACCTTCAGAAGGCTGATACAATCACTTAGTTGGTACGTGTGCATAACACTTTAATGTTATGTGTGTATCCCTGTAGACCTTTCTTGAGAAGCTTCACAGTTTTCACCAATGTTCAAATAAAACTTTAATGTTATGTGTGTGTGCATGTATCTCTCATTCTCTCCATAGACCTTTCCTAAGATGGTTTTTTCGCGAATGCATTATCTATTGAAACTGAAAACTTTAAAGTCCATTAGACACCAAGAAAGGAACTTATACAAGAAGAAGCAAGTTAATTGAGAAAAGTAGTAGACATGCGTATTGAGAGAAATTCTCAGGTGAAACTTAGCAAGAATTTAGAGATCAAAGACCACTTATATGATGCAACAGCTACATTTCAGTTTAACTTATACTATAGAAGTAAAAATGGTTACCTATTGTACGGCATTGCAGTGAGTTGCCTGTCTCTGCATTAAGTATCATAATTAAGACATTAGTGCATTCAAGCAAATTACTGATCTACGTGATTACTATGTTCTATTGCACACTACATGAGAAGTATAGAGAGTAACAGTTATCAAGTGATTCCCATAATGTGCTGTCTAAAAAAGAAATTATGATATTTAAAGAAATAGGCTCATACTTGAGGCTGCAAAAAAAGCCAGAAGAATCTCCTCATCGATTATAAATTGACTCAGATCACTCTTTTGTAATAAAGATGAAAACTGGCCTGGTACAGTCAACATTGAAATAATTGTGTTAGGCTCCAAGCTATCAGAACTTTTGTTACCCCAAAAAAAAAAATTTATTATATACAGACAAGGAAAGATAGTGGAAGAATCAATATGAGGTCACGAGGAGGAAATATAATCACAAAAAAGTCTTATAACAAGTGAGCAGTATGCGATAACAAGTTTCAATACAGAAAATGACAACAAGCATGTTTTGCTCACTTGTTATTGGAACTTTTCGGTAATTACATTTCTTCTTTGGAATCTCATAGCAATTCTCCCAATGATAACATGCGTACATGGATGACTTTCTGACCAATAAATAGACCCGGTTGCAGGAACCAATAAAGTGAAGAAAGCAGTTTTAGGTTGAACCGCTGAAACATGGGCGCTTTCATTAATACCGTAGCTGATTTTTCCTTCCATCTGTGTCTGGGACACATAGACTGCATAACCAGAGCAATCAAGCATAGGATCAACTTGAATCACAACGTTCTCTGCATTTATTCTTGAGAATTTCTGAAGAGAACCAGTTGGTGAAAATGAGTATAAGAATCCATCCAAAGAAGCAATGGATACCCATCCTGACAGAAAATAAATAAATCATTAGCTCCAAAGAATCATAAGATGACTGCAAAAGTTTTAAATTGACCCATGAACTTAAATAAAATTATTAGACGAGAATATCCATGTAAAGAGTAAGTATGGTCAGATCATGCCCTTCAGATCCATATGATGAGCTTCACTGATACTTGTCAGGTTGTTACTTAATGTAGTTAACGAGTCATATTATTGACATTAAAAGTCCCTATGAAGTGCAAAATGACGGCAACAGATAAGCTTCACTGATACTTGTCAGGTTCTTAAATTGGGGAGAATGCAAAAGGCTTACCATTCAAATCAACTACGGGTGTACTGTCTGCTCTGCTCAATGGCCCAATGTTCTTCTGCCACAGGATATTACCTGAAAAGACATCAAGGGCCAATACAAGAGCCTTCACTGGAAGAATTACATAAAGATGACCATTGTTTCCTGGAGTGACTGTGAAAATTTTATCTAATGAACTAAAATCCTGTATCCATATAAATTTACGGCTGCGAACTGACAAACAATATAGTTCTCCTTCTGTGTTTGAGATCTGAAATGCAAAAGCATAGCAGTAAAATAAGAAGAAGAAGAAGAAGAAAACATCACACATTCAATTAGTCATTATAATGCTGCAGAGAAACAAGAAATTCGCTTGCAACCTTTTAAGAACACAATTAGAAGTATCAAGTAGGAGGAATTCCTTGGTGATACATATCTACTTTACATAATTAGTAGAGATATAAGTTTGTTAGGAGTGGGTATAGTAGGCGTGTGGCTGAAAATCTGCCTTACTATGCATCTAATCATAATAGGGCTGGTTCACACATTTCATACACACTAAATCTATCTAAAAATACATCTCCAGGTAAAGTTTGAGCAACCCTGGATGACTTTGTAACTAGCATCGCTTTCCCTTATAGGCTTCTTCCGGCTTGTTCAACCAAATACCTAATAGGCTTAGTGAATGTTGGGCTCTAAAGGGTCGACAAGAGCATAAAGTTAGGGTAGCAGAAATGAAGATGTTGAGATGCATATGTGGCTATACAAGAAAAGATAAGATTTGAAATAATTACATTAAAGGAAGATTAATCTTGGCACCCATTGAATAGAAAATGGCTGAAAATTGTTTGAGGTGGTTTGGACATGTACAAAGAAGGTTATTAGAGGCACCGGTGAGGAGAGTAGATTAGACCGTGTGGAGTTCTGTGAAAAGGGGCAGAGGAAGACTAAAGAGAATATTCAACGAGGTCATTGAACAAGACCTTTTGGTTAACAAATTTGGTTGTTGATACTTGATAGAGCACAACGACATCTTACAATCCATGTAGTCAACCTCACCTATAAGGATAAAGCTTCTTGTTGTTGATCATCCATTAATGTCACTTCTTTCAAGTTATAATGATTCTAAAATGAGAATAAGAATGCACATGAGACTGATTTTGTCCTTTTCCTTTTACTTCTCTATCTTATATATCTATTTCTCACTTATTTCACTTGTTCTACAAGTACTTATGGCATGCTTGCAAATGATCCAAATCCTCCATTCCATACATATTTTAAAAAATATAAAATGCAGCAAACTATAGGTATAGGAAAAAAAACCTTACATATATACTAGCCTCACATTGATCAAGCACTGGGGCTGAAGTGAAAAACAATTTGTCAGATTTTTCGGCATCCTTGACGGTAGCCGGATTGGTTAAACACAGGTCCTACACTCCAACGTAAGCGTCCATGGGACTGGTATGCAAAGATACCACGATCCCTGAGATTGATGAACAGCGTGGAACTAAAAGTGCTCACAGTGACTCCAACGATTTCAACTGTGTCCTGTTGATTTGTCTCAGGGCCAAAGAAAACTTGTGCCTCTGCCTGAGGAATTCCATGGTTTCCAAATATAATCTCCAGCACTCTGTTCTCTGCAACCAAATATATCTGCAAGTGCCTTACAGGAGTTAGAAATTAATCTTTAGAAATTTCAATTGCTTCTAATCAGTTTGTAATACAGAATTTTCCTGTTTCTTAAATGTCACCACCATACAAGGAAAAAAAGGGAAAATAAATCTTTTAGTCATTATAATTGTAATACAGTCCTTAAATTTTAACACAAGTGCAACACCAGTTTTGACTCAGCTAAAACTTGCTCCTGGACTTGAACTCACTGCAACCCGATCTCTATAATCTTAATTATCCATTCAAAACTTTAGTCCCTAAACTTCATGAAATTTATAAATTATTTTTTAGAATATAGAGATTAATATTTTTAATGGTTAAACTGTATCAAGTCGGGACCAAGTCAAAGATATAGAGATTGAACCGTGTTAGTTATAGCTTCAACATTGAACACTGAATTACAACCGTGTCAAAATCAATAGAACAAAAAAAAAAGATTAATTTTCCCAAAAATTAAATATCCAAATGGCAAACGTAGATAAGGTAGGCAGAGAGAAGTGCATAACAAAGGTATATATGAAAGAAAGACAGACAAGGTTCTATTCCACAGCAAAAGTTGACTTCGTCCATCAAACCAGGATTTACTTATGAGGCTTCAAGGTTGCAAAACCATATACAGTACATATAAAGTACACAGTTTGCGTAAATTGAGGGCTTACCTTGCCTGGACCTCCATGAAGAGGGGCCATAGCAACATTACATTTGAAGTCAAGATGAACAGACCAAGCGATAGAACCATTACTTTCAAAGGCGAAGAAATAATTCTCAGAACAAGCGTAAACCCTTCCATCATCTCCAACAAGAGGTTTTGAAAGCCGAAGTGAAGGACCTGAAAAAACCCACAATCTCACTCGAGTAAAGAATGAGTTTGATAAATTTTTGGGAAATGCAAGTTAGTTATTATGGCGCAATGCGAGGAGAGATAGAAACACAGACCTCTAGATGGGTAATGATAAGCAAATATAGAGGCAAAATCGCAGAGCCACAGAGAAACTAGAAGGAATAGCGAGACCGCCATGGAAGAGTGTGAATGGTTGGGTTTGAAGAAATTGATCGCCAACGGTAAATATCGTGCCAAGAACTCTCAATGTGGAGGATGGTTGTAGTGTAACCGTTACTTCTTACTGTAATATGAAAAAAAAAAGATTTAATTAGTTATTGTATTAATGCATGTTAGGTAAATTATTACTCTCATAGTCTAGTATTTCAACATGTTTAAATTGTAATTTTCTTTTTTGGGTAAAAATCATATATATACCTGCATTTCCCATGACATAAAGTTTGAAAGTGAACAATATTCTTAGTATCAATTTTTGTTTTTTATCGTTTGTTTGAAAAAAATATTGCTGAAAAATCCTCATTGTATTGTTCCTTATTGACTCAAAAGAAAAGGAACTTGAATTTTTTTTTAATACAAAGAGTAAATACCCTTTTCTGGTCCTTGACAAAAAACACGGACCCCATTTTGGTCCGTGACAAAAAAAAAGGTCCTTTTTAATCCATAAAAAGGAAGAATAATGGTCCATTTGTGGACATTTTGATCTCTCACAAATTTCCAAAATGTCATTTTTAATCCCATAAAAAGGACGAATAAAGGTTGGTTTTTTTGTCAGGGACCAAAATGGGGTCCGTGTTTTTTGTCAGGGATCAAAAAAGGTATTTACTCTAAAAAAAATTAAGAAAAAAAAGGTTAAACATAGTTAGAATTTTGCTATATACAATTGAAAAAGAATTACACCAAACTCTTCCTTGTGTCTTTGCTTAAACAAGATATTGTGAGTCCGTGTCTACCTCCCAAGTCAATGATTGCAAAATACAAAAGACAAAATCAATGAAGTATTAACTCAATATAATTTTTTTCCCATGAGGAATATAATTTTTTTAAGAATAAATGTCAAACTAAAATTGTTTCATATAACAAAGAATGTGAAATTACACAAGAAAATGGGAACATATTACAAAACATAGGGAAAATATATATACTATTATTTTATCACAATGCAAACACACAATTACATCAGGGTTAGTTTGTTACCGCAATTCCAGCAACCTATTGCAGGAAAAAACTAGAGTCGAACGATGCGAAGAGAATAACCCACACAAAATCCAACTGTGCCAAATGAGCAAAAAACATCCCAGCCAAATCTATTTGGCAAATTAGAGGAATCAGATTATTCTGTTAAATGATCGATTTGGTGGAGCCAGCACCCTCCCAAGATACAAAACATTGCCACCAAGGGCTGAGATGTTTACATATCGTTTCGTTTTTACAAGTGAAAACTCTAGAGAGCCAAAACTTGAAACCTACGTGTATGCCTAAAAATGTTTACTCCAGAAAGCCCAATTACCGAAAACAATGAGCCTTGCTTCATGATCTGTACATTCAATTCAACTATTAAAAATAAGAAATATGACAAGTGTGTCCATTGAAGCGTCTCTGCCTGACATTGTCGATTTCTCATTGACCGGAATTTATGCGACCCCCAAACATTGCCAGGAGTGTATACATTCAAACTCGATCTCATCTTTGGCCAAAATAATAAACAATCAAACTCTCATTCGCATAAAAACAGAACCACACATACACCCAATATTCAACTTTTTTTTTTTTTTTTAATTTACATATATTTTTTTAAAACTTAACCCTCAGCAATTACGACCCAGAAATCAGATTTTCTTGAAAAAAAATTTAGCTTCACTAAGTCAGATCCACTCTATTAGAACTTAGAAGGCAGAACAAGGAAACACACCTCGAAAGAGTGGGCAGAATATATTCGAAGAAGAAGAAGAAGAAGAATGTGCCTTGCCTGCTGTCGACGCTGAGAGAAGTGGTGCCTGTCGTCGACGAGTACAGTTACTGTGGAGGTAAAAACGAGCAAGTGAGAAGCGTAGCCGTAGAGGAGTGTGGAGACTGAGAGGAAACTGTCGGGTGTCAGGGTTTAGGAAATTTTCAACTTCAAGCAAATGGCACTAAGCCCAAATATAAAGGTCGGGAATCCGAATAGTCGTGGGTTTTTGATAGTCACCGAAGATCAAAAAAAAAAAGGAGAAGAATCAAAGAGGAAGAAGAAACAGAAGTTACAGAAGAGGAAGAAGAAACAGAAGTTACAGAAGAAGAGAAGAGGTTGAGAGAGGTCTGAAACTATTCACGTCATGCATAACATCGTGTCTGAGTGCTTACAAATACATGCAATGGAAACTAACTACCTACGTGCGAAAAGACAAAAGACCCAATTAAATGACTAGGAAACTACAGTTCTACCCTTTGTAAAATTAACTACATAACAATACCCCTTAACGTAATCCTTGTCCTCAAGGATTGACTGCAGATACAAATGAAGGGAAACGCTGTGAGAATTCCTTTCAATTCTCCCAAGTCGACTTTTCGGGCAGTTCAAAGCTCCAATGTAAAAGAACCTGGGTGACAGCTCTGTTGTGTTTAGGCACCACACAGCGATCCAAAATGGCATAAGGTTCTCTTGGGGCAGCAACTCCCTCCATTGAATCAGGCAAAGGCAGTATAGGAACAGAGGAGTTGGGTCTGTGTTTCAGCTGAGAAACATGGAAGGTGGGATGGATTCTTGAAGATCCCGGTAACTCCAAGGTGTAAGCTACCTCACTGACTCTTGCAGCTATACGAAAAGGTCCATAATAGCGAGGGGACAGCTTCTCAAAAGATTGTGGGGCCACTGAAGTTTGGCGATGTGGTCGAAGCTTCAGGAAAACCCAATCTCCAACATAAAAATCGCGTTCCAACCTGTGCTTATCAGCTGTCTGCTTCATCCGATTGATTGCAACAGCTAGGTTCGCTTTCAACTGCACTAACAAGTGCCTCTGGAGCCGAGAAAGAACGATTGAGGCGCAAATTTGGGTTTTGATTTTTTTTTTTTTGGTTGCTTCAAAGCTAAGTTTCCATGTTGGTTTTATATTATAAATATTGTTAACCGATATTAAAAGGCTTCTTGACGTTAAAAGCTCTTTCCTGTGGTATTGCTTATTATATATGGGTATATATGAAAAGAAATATTTAATGCTCATTGAAACTATCTAAACTTCTTATAAAAATGACCTAAAATACCTTAAGATATCTTATAAAATCGACATGAGGGAGTATATATTTAGTGACAACAACATATATCATTAAAATGTCTTGACCAATGACCTTTTGTACTGAACAATTCTCCAAGAGTGTTCAATATGAGTTGTTCTTGAAGGGTTTTTGTGCATATACATATAATAACAACAGTTAGACTACTGCTGAAGGAGATCAGTTAAAATTAGCCCCTCTCTGCTAGTTAATTGAGGATGAGGTTTTTCTTCTCTTTAACCATGTGCTGCTACCACTTCTCTGAACAACCTCTTTCTCTCCTTCAAATGACCTTACTCCCAATCTGTCTTGTTCTTCAGAAGATGAAATAAATAACTTAAGGCTAGCTTTTGCCTCTGAAAATACACTTATATACTCTCTCCCTACAGACTCTTCTTCATCACTTGATGTGTCATCATCATCGTCCATAGGTGTCTTTCCCTTTGCCATTTGCCCTATCAGACGAGTCCATGCCTTCTTCAAGCATGCCGCTATCTTTTTCGGTGCTACTTTCTCCGGAAGTTGTATCGCTAAGTGTGTGGAATTCACCTGAAAAATCAACCATACAAATGTAATATCATAACTCCTCTTGTGCTTAATGTAAAACTTATTTATCTAATTTACTTAAATTAAGGGAGTTTGATAAGTTGGTTAATATAACATGTTTATTCTAAAACAACTCAGTCATTTTCATTAATTTCTTCCTCTAGCTTATTTGATTATTGTTGAGAACAAGGGTAATTTATGGGGAAAAATTTTGAAAAATGTGGAAAATAGGGCTTACATTTGCAACCAAAATCAACTCCCAAGGTTATATATTAAGGACTGGAGTAGTATCATATAATCACAAAAACAAGATTCTTAGGCTAATTAAAATGTAATTAACTCTATCAATTAGTCAATTGATTTTCACAATTACCCTTTGATACAAGTGAACCTAATAAGCATGCTTTGGTGCAATTCAAGTGCTTACAAGCTTAATTAAGATTAAACACAAATATAGAGATATATCAGGAATCTACCCTGAAATGAGGAGGATTTAGCTTTTCTTCCCTTATATAATGGAAGAAGAGATTTTGATTGTGAGTCAGTTTTGTCTCTTCCCAAACTATAGGAGGTTGAGAGTTTCCTTTCAATGCATTGCCTTTGTTGTACCATATCATCCATCTTTTTATAAACTTCATCACCTGTTTCTTCTTTCTTTAAGACTTTTCCCTTGAGTTCAGTGATCTTCCTGTCAAATGCTTTCTTTTGGAGTTGAAGAGAGCGCTGAAATGTACAGTTTTGCAGATGTGAGAAAGAAGTAACGAAAAATCACCGAGTTAATAAGGTAAGAATATAATCACCAAAAAGTCAAATAACTAGTGATTAGCATCATGCAATGGTAAATTCCAATATAGAAAGTGACAACAGATCTATGCTTCTCACTTGTTATTGGAACTTTTTATTGATTATTTGATTACATTCTTTCCTTGAGACTTTGGTGATTTTCTCAAGAAGTAAAGAGATATTGAGATTACTCGCTTTTCTAGAAAGTTACCAAGGCCTTTATTTTGAATCTTCCTTTTTAACCAGAATGTACAGCCGAATCTCACAACCCCGGCCAATGCTGCCGAAAGAGCCGACTCGAAGAAAAGAAACAAGATTATCGGCCTTTCATTTCCTGCAGGAAAAAAAATTGTTCTTTCAAGTGTTAAACGACTAAAGTTTTATCTGGTTGCTCTACTTAGTTTTACTTAACCTGTATAGATATTCACAAGCTCAGTCCTTGCTTGAGAGGAGCTAGAGGTAAGCTTCTGATCTGTAAAGGGATTAAAAATATTCAAGAAATTTCAAAACCAAACCAAGCCATCCAGCTGAAATTATATCAGCATATGCTACAGGAAATTTGCATTAAAACTCAAGAGGTATTAAATGAAATTGATGTACCATAAAAATTATAACAGCAGAATAATTTTGAAGACATGCCAGATATATTATGAAGATATTCCCAAAATGCCTTAGGTTTCCATAAATTCTGCAGGAATGACATGCCAGATGCAAATCAACTTGTTTAGAGTTTTAGCCAACTACTACAAGAAAATGTGACTTTCTTAGGATTTTGTCTAATTTTCAATGAAAAATGTCTTACACCACAAAATTTTGTGGAATGTGGATCGCGGAAAAGATCAGCAGTTATGGCATGTATGTCTTGTTTGAAAAACCTGACATATAACTAAATTCTGGCATTTATCTTCATTTCCCCTGTCTCATCTCTCGATTTCTTTGACTTCTGCTTCTAATGGTTCCTTAACTCTGGATTGTGACATTCCTAAGGAAACATACCAAGGATCGAACTCCCTAAAAATATTATTTAAAGAAATCAAGATGTGACACAACTAAAATGGGCTCGATCATTACCAAGCCAGGGGCCCATCAGTGAAACTTTTTTGCTTTTCATGATGAAAAAGCCTAAAAACAAGAAATTTTGGCATCATTACAAAGCGAGAGGCCAATAAATGAAACTTGTTTTCTCTCTATGATGAAAAAGCCTAAAACAAGAAATTTTAGCTCAGGTGATGAATAGATTTTTGCTTCAAAAGTAAGATTAAATAAAAGCTAACCCAAACAAGATTTTATATCAAAAACTCACCCTCACATGATTCCCAGCTCTAATGGCATGATTCCCCTCCCCAAACGCCAATCCAAACTCACCATGGAGTGCAAAAACTTAAAATAATGAATAGTAACAAGAACAAACAAAAACCACAACAACATAAGAAATGTAAACAATAAACACGCCAACAAGAGTTGGGTTTAGTAGAAAAAGCTGGTCTCTTACAACGTGACAAACTAAAGTTAAAATACTTATTGGAGAGGGAAATGCATTTAGTGTTATACAACATTTTGAACATAATTGCTTACATTAGGAAGATACTTGTTCTTAGAAAATTAAAAACAAATCCAATTTATCAACCTAGCTAAGACACGCCATAGAAGAAGATAAAAAGTGAAGCAAAAAGTTTTGAAGGATGCTCACAAGGGCCAATTTGTTTTGTTTTTGTTTTTTAGTCAAGTATAGGTATCATTCTAATGGAGGCAATCATATTCAAAACACTATCAAATATTAAATGTAAACATCTTTCTAGCGAGAATTTAAACATTGGTTCACTATATTACTATATTGTGAGAGACTAACTCATTCTACTAGACCTAACCCCTCATTGGTCACAAAGGCCAAATTAAGGCAATCAAATGTACCACTCTGGTCCTATTTATAAGTCCAGTTTGACCAAAAAATTTGGTCCTATTTATAAGTCCATTTTGACCAAATAAATGAGATTGTGACAATTTTGCCCATATTAATGATGATGAGAGAGATTGGTTAACTATGTTGGGAAGAGAAAAATATGAGAGAGATTTGACAATAAATTTTAAAAGGTACCCATTCATAAATGAGAGTAAAGTTGGAAATTTGTTCTATAATCATTGAGATACCTAACTTTTCTTGGTATATGAGATTTAGTCAAATTAGACTTATAAATAGGACCAGAGTGGTAGTTGATGAAGGATGTTGAGAAGGGCCAAATTAAAGCAACCAAAAGTACCGGTTTGGGTACTCATTGGGTATGGAGTATGGACCATTTAGATAATTGGACTGTTCGTATTTAATTTTTATTTTTTTTTTAAAATTATTTTAATAAGCATATAATCTAAAATAAAAAAAAAATATTATTTTTTCAGAAAAAGAAATATTTAAAAATATGGGCCATGTAGAACGAAGTTTGAATTGGTTATTGGTCCCCCAAAAAAAAATTAGGAAGAATAAGATTTTTTATTTTATTTATAAAAAAAAAAAAACGCAGAGTAAAACATGAACAGCCTATGATAGTGAGGCCACAATAAACCCGCAAAAGCATGGAGAAGGTTCGAAATCCGGTGAGTTTGTTTCTTCAATTCATCCTTGAGGTTTAGGAAGGTGTGTTAGTGAGACAATAATTTTTCCTTAGGGATATTATTGTCATTCTATACTATTATGTTGTCGTTATTTGTCATTTCCATTTTAAGGTGGTTTCGCCCAGGCCGTCACGTCATGCGCACACGCTAGCGAGATATTTACCTTATTTATACGTACTGAGGCCTCCAATGAGAATATGCTACTCCCCTCTCTATCTCCTCTCTCCTCTGTTTCTCTCTGGTCTCTGCTACACACTCTCTCTTCTGATATTTTCACGTGGCAGAAAGAGCCATCGCATTACACAGACAGCACCTCTATCCTCCAATCAGAATTTTTGTTCAGACAGACAAATCAGAGGAATTCGAAGCGTTGAGGCTTTTTGCTTATTGAGCAAAACTCCAAAATTCTATCGTCACTTTTGTCGATAACATTGGCAATATAGCCTCTGTCCTCCCACTTGTTCTGTTCTGTTCAATCTTTTATCAACACAGCTAGAGGTTCAAGAAGAAAGAAAACAATCTTGATCTTCCCCTGCAATAATTCATAGTCCAAGACGCATGCAAATTGTTTTTCGCTTGAATCTCGGATCCCGCATTTATATCTTCCTCTCTGGATTTTTGGTATTTCTTCAATATAGAACAAATATCTCGGAGATTATCTCCTTGCTTTCCTTTTAGGGGAGATTTGGATTCTTTACGACTTGCACAACTGGGTCCTGTAGAGCCTTGAATTTGGAATTATATCTTGTTTACTTAACCTCGATTCTCGTCCCAGTTGTACAAATAAATTTGGGTGTTATTCCGAGTTGTTCTGTTCAAGAAATCAATCTCCTGTGTACGATCGTCAGTTTATCAGGTTTGTTTGATTAAACTGCATTGTTCTACTTTCTGAGAAGCCCCCTTCCCCGCTTTTTGACGGCACCTAAAATTTGCCTATGTTTTCTTGTATAATATTCCCTCGCAGGAGTTGATATCTTGATTGGGGAGAATTAATTGACATCTGAAGATGATTATTGGAAATCATAACACTAGGACAGAGAAGAAACGTTCGCGAAAGAACAAAGCAGGTGTTGATGAGCACGCACCCTTGTTACCTAAAACTGATAAGGATGTTGAAGTTGGATTTGATGATTTTAATGGAGCTTCATTTTCTGGGGCTGTCTTTAACTTGTCCACCACGATTATTGGTGCTGGGATCATGGCTTTGCCTGCTACTTTGAGAGAGTTGGGATTGGTGCCTGGGATTCTTGCTATCATCTTCATGGTTTTCTTGACAGAGAAGTCTGTTGAGTTCATGGTCAGGTTTACGCGGGCAGGAAAATCTGTTTCTTATGGAGGTCTAATTGGGGATTCCTTCGGCAATTTTGGAAAATCTCTGGCGCAAATAACTATAATAGTGAACAACATAGGTGTGCTCATTGTTTACATGATTATACTTGGTAAGATTATCTCTGACTTTTTGACTTAAATATATTTGGCTGAATATCTGCTCATTTTTGTATATGTTTAGATATTGCTCAGATCTCAGCTAGAACTACTGATTTGTTTTATAATTGAAGTTATTGATTATTGATTTTTTTTATAATAAAGGCGATGTACTTTCTGGAACATCATCAAGCGGAGATCACCATAAAGGAGTCCTTGAAGGACGGTTTGGTGTCCATTGGTGGACAGGGCGTCCATTTGTTGTTCTCTTTACAACTCTGGCTATATTTGCGCCTCTAGTAAGCTTTAAGCGAATTGGTGAGTGAATTCTTTTCCTTAAATTACAAAAAAAAAACACTTAGTTCTCATTTATTGAATCACAACTTACAAGATCTGGTAGATATGTATTATGGTTTTTGGAGCATTCTGTTGCTTTGAACCTCTGTATTGGTTCATGCATTTCAGTTGCCGCATATTGAAGATTTTTATTATTTGTATGGTATGTGATGAAAAGATATCTTATTCTAATATATTTTCCCCATAATTGATGATGAAATCATTGAGTCTTACTTGCTCTTATGGTTGCAGATTCATTGAGATTCACATCTGCACTATCAGTTGCACTGGCAGTTCTTTTTCTTGTCATTGCCATGGGCATTTCAATTGTCAAGATTATAACAGGAGGCATAGGGATGCCCAGACTCTTTCCTGTCATTACAGATTTCATGTCAGTTGTGAAACTGTTCACCGCGGCTCCTGTGCTTGTGTGTGCCTATATCTGCCATTACAATGGTATGGAAGTTTTTCTTAACTCACGCATGTTCTGATTGTTATAAGATGTGCAACTGATTTTTTGTAGATATAGTGTAGTTATTAGTTTTTATGAAAAATGCAGAGAAGTCAACAAAACAATTTGTCTCTTAACAGGGCCTGATCCTGCCCAATTAAATAATAAAGTCAACCAAACTAAGTTATTCTTGGCTGGATGAGTTGGTGTTCAGGTTATTTATTTGATTCATACATTCCTCCTATTAACCTTGAGTCAAATAAAACAGTTAATATTTGTCACTCAAGTTGTCTTAGTTTTTATCCTGTTAGTAGCATGATTAATGCAAGTATTGCCCTTTCACCTTATCCTTGGTCCAGACAAATTGCACAAGTATCACCAAAAAAAGGGTTCTTATTGCCTAAAGTGTTTATTACCTTGAGCATGACATTGTTACTCTCAGCTTTCAGGGTTTACCCATCTTCACTATCTATTTGCAGACCAATAGCTGTGTTTTACCAACTTGAAACTAATTGATCTGTGTGGACGCTTTACTTGCAGTTCACAACATAGATAATGAACTTGAAGACTCGAGTCAGATGCGAGGGGTTGTACGTTCTTCCCTTCTTTTATGCTCTTCAGTGTACATAATGACAAGCTTCTTTGGGTTCCTACTTTTTGGTGAAGGAACTCTTGATGACGTGCTTGCCAACTTTGACACTGATCTCGGGATTCCTTGTGGTTCTTTGCTTAATGATCTTGTACGTTTGAGCTATGCAGCACACCTCATGCTTGTATTTCCAGTTGTGTTTTTTCCACTACGGATCAATGTAGATGGTCTTCTCTTTCCTTCATCGAGGCCGTTGGTTTCGGATAACTTCAGATTTGCATCAATGACCATTGGCCTCATCACTCTTATCTTCGTCGGAGCAAATTTCATACCCAGTATTTGGGATGCATTCCAGTTCACTGGAGCTACAGCTTCAGTCTGTGTAGGATTTATATTTCCAGCTGCCATCACTCTCAGGTCAGTTCTTACTTTAGTAATTGGATAATCCTGGCAATTCAAAGATGAAGTTGGCTCATGAATGTACCTTTTGAAGTTGGAGCTTCTAGAAGTTTTTTTTTTTTATAAAGAGAGATACCCATTTGGATTACACTCAATTTTTCCACGTATACATATACATTTTTCTACATCTTTCTGTGTCTCAAGTTTGTCCTATGTGGAACACAGAGAGAGGATTTTGAAGCTTGAACGATTTCTCCATCCCCATAACAAGTATAAAAAGAAAAAAGTTAACGGAAGAATAGAGATATCTCTCAAGTGAAAAATAAAATAACGAAACTATTGGAAATTGGGCAGTCTTTAAAAGGGCAAAGGCTATAATCCAGGCATGTTATTATAATTATCTCAGTTTGATGTTTTTGCTGCTGACAAAATATTCCTCTCTATGCAGGGATAAATACAACATAGCCACTAAAACAGACAAGATTATGTCTGTCCTTATGATTGTCCTGGCAGTCTTCTCAAATATAGTGGCTATTTGTAGTGATGCCTTTACCTTGATGAAGAAGAACAAACCTGAGTTTGCATGATCTCCTATCTCGTGTGACTTCTGCAGAAGAAGTTCGTTGTTGAAGTATATGGCCATTCTTGGATTATTTGAACAGGGCAGGCCAATTGAGGACAAGATTCTGGTAAGCTCAACTGAGGGTTTACCTATAAAACTGTAAAATATATGTATCGACTTCTCATATTTGGACCAAAGTAAGTCGTATAGAAAATGATGGTTCACTGAAGGTTTGATGGGTTCTTTATTGAATAATCTTCCTCACAATTGGAGGCCTGTTGCTTGTCCTTCTGTCTCCTTTGTAAAATATATGTTGTACTTTGGTGGTTGAGAAGGTTGCGTTGTTGGATTTTTCTTTTACAAATGCAATCAATGTTTTGTAAAAACAAATGTGATGGATGTTTTGTAGGCATTAATAATATAGAATATTTGGATTATTATTTTCTTTGTTGTTGAAAAAGAAGAAGAATGTGAGGGATGTGAATGAGAGGGGTGCACATTAGGTGCTTCTCACCTTATGTGCCCCTTACATGCACATCCCTCTAATTAGAGGGATGAGACATTTTATATATATATATATATATTAGATTTATATTATATGCTGCTTTTTGGATTTTTTTTTTCACCTAGTATCTCAAATTAATTAGTTTCCAGTCCTGTATTTCCTGCATTTAGAAATGTTTCTCCTGTAACACCAGTATCCTGGAAACTTTGATGAATACTTTGAGGGCACTTTGATGCCACGTAAATACTTACAAAAACTTATTTTCTCATCCTTAGAAGTATGAGAAGCTAAGGGACAATAAGGTCTCTTACCATATAGCCTTGGATGTAAGTCTTATCATATTCTCATTGCTTGCAAATCTAATCTTACTTTCACACTATCCTTAGCACTACCTTGTATGTTGAGAAGTGTCACAACAATACTATAACATACGTTTTTCTTCACATACATGACATCAATACAATGTCTCACATCAAGATTGCGCCAATATGGAAGATCTAAGAAGACATATCTCTTTTTCTATATATATTTGTATTTCTACTCTTTGCAATCTCAACATAGATGACATTGATATTTTTCACATTTTTATAAACTTGCTTCCCAGTCAATGCCTCCAGAGCATCTTGATATTCTTGGCCACCAAAAAAAGTTTTCTTTAATCTACGATATAGGTGGCCCGGTCTAAGAAATCTCTTATAGTCAAGATAAACCGTCTTTCTTACATGTTGAAGTTGATGGTAGCATGTGCCTTCCTCAAAAACCGGATATGCTTTATAGCATTTTACACTATACCCCGACAAGTTTCCATATGTTGGGAAGTCATTTATAGTGCAAAAGATCATGGCTCGCATTATAAAAACCTTCTTCTTATTTGAGCTAAAAACATCGACACCTTCTTCCCACAACTCTTTCAAGTCTTCAATCAAGGGGTATAGGTAAACATTAATGTCATTTTCAGGTTGTTTTGGTCCTAAAATCAACATAGACAATATAATGTACTTTCGTTTCATGCATAACATAGGAGATAAGTTGTAAATAATCGTGAGAACAGGTCATGAAATATGTATATTGCTAAGGCTACCATAAGGATTCATGTCATCTGTGCTAAGGCCAAGCCAAAGGTTCCTAGGTTCTTTCCCGAAGTTAGGAAATAATTCATCGATTTTCTTCCATTGAGAAGAATCAATTGGATGTCAAAGCTTTCTATCAGAAATCATCTCATCTACAATTCAGCTTAAATTTTTTGCATCATTTTTATTAGCAAACAAGCGCTTGAACCTTGGTATGATTGGAAAATACCACAACACTTTTGCATGTGTCTTATTTGATTTATACCTTGGGGTTTCACATATCAAACACTTCTACTTCTCTTCAAATTCTTTTCTATACAATATGCAATCATTATAGCATGTATGGATCTTTTTGTACTCCATCCTCAGTAATATAGTATTTTCTTAGTATCATAGTATTGACCTGGCAACACATTATCATCTAGAAAAATGTTCTTAAAAGCCTCAAGCGTTTCTGGAAAACTCTTGGCCTCCATCTATGCCATACTTTCAAGCTTAACAATTTCAATACTGCTTTCAACAATTGGTATTTTTTACACCCCAGGTACAACGGCTTCTTTACATTATTGCACATATTACTATATCCATGTGAGTGCTCACAAGCCTTTTGTCTTACATCACGAATAATATCATCTATCTGATCATCTATATCAATGTCATTATCATTAAAGGTCACTTCCCCCTATTGAGATGCACTTGACATTTATATTTCTTCACTATAACATATACATATTGTATAGCTTTTACAAAAATTTTCACAAATTAAATATGTATATATATCTGTAGCACTTAGTTGCTTCTCATTCAAACATTATACACAAGAACAATAAAACATCCTAAACATTCTACACAATTGACAAATCATTTTATTGTGAAATAATCTATTTAAGATTTTGAAGTTCAAGTAATGTTCCCTAATATTATAGACTTTTTTTCATTAATGATATATTAAGAAAATGTGATTTTTTTTAGCGTTAAGGTGTAATTGCACCGCTAAAAACTTTCAAGCGATTTTTAGTGGTTCATTCTGAAATAAAAAAATTACAAACTAGCCCTTGGGGATAGAAATAGAAACCTCCACTTCACCTCTAAAGCGCATTATTTTACAACTAGAGTAGTGGCGGAGCCAGGATTTTATATTTGTTGATGCACAATTCGTGAGGGGTTTCGAGGGCAGCACCCCCGAATTTTTTTTTTTTAAGGAAAGTTTTAAATGCATTAAAAATCAAATGAATATAGACAAGAAAAGAAAAGAAAACTTCAACTTAACATAAAAAAACAATAAATCAAGAGTCAACTAAACTATTGCAACTAAAGCTATGATTTCCAATTCCAAAGCAACTAAACAATTCGCACTCTATATCAATTTAGTAAGTAATCAGCAAGTAATCCAAAACAAGATAAATTAACATCCAAAGGATGAAAAGATATAATTTGTAATCAACAAACTATGGATAAATGAACTAACACAACAACCCCCAATTTTTGTTTATCCCCCCAGTAATGCAATTTAAAGAAAGCTAATCAGTGAAGCTAATGTAGAGCAATGAAATTAAAATAAAGCTAATCAATAAAGCTAATCAATGAAATTGGACTACTCAATGATTTCTAAATTAAAGAAACTATCCTTGCCAGTTTAACCAAATCACAAAAATCAGGACTTAAAATTGGTTGAATTGGGGTGGAACATTTAAGGGCCATCAAAGGTTGCATACTGCAGAAAAGGAGCTGAAAGTCCCCAATTCTTCTTGACTTCAGAGATCAAACAACTTCAAAACTGAAGGTCATTTACCATCAGATTTTTAAAGCTCTAGCAATTGAGTGCCTTTCCAAAAGTTTGGAATTGAGACTAGCAAACTGATTCAATGGTACCAAATGTGAACAACGACATCATAGAAAGCTGGAGTCAATTGTGTCAAATAGAATTTCTAAGGATGGGATCTCCATGATTTGCAATGATCTTGAATGCATAAATTTTCTTCTATAATCCTAGAACTTAATTATCCATCTCCAGACCCAACAATAAAAACAAGAAAAGCATTAAAAAAAAACCAGACTTCACTGAAGTCTTCCCAGCAATTTCATTTCTAGAGTATGATACCAACAAATCACATCCCTAATCAGAAATACTATAGGTTCCTAGAACCTATCAGAGTAATTGCATTGGGGGATTTGGGAAATTACCTTGAGAGAGCCGGTCTCGTTCAGGTCTCGTATCCCCTCTGGTTCAAGGTCGCAGCTTCCTCCAATGTTGGGCGACGGAGGTGAGTAACGGTGATGATGGAGGAATGGAGAATGATGGCGGAGGAAGACGAAGGTCGATGATGAAAGGTGGCGGAGGAAGGTTCACGACGCTCTCCCAAACTCTCGCCTCTTCTTCACTATTCGCTGCCTGTGAAGTGTGAACGATAGTGGAAGGAGGAAAATTCTGGCGAGGGTGACGGCGGTAAGACGACAGACGGTGGTAAGTGGTGATTTTAGGGAAGGTCGAAGGCGAGAGGGAATGGGTTTGGGAGAATGAAATTGAGAAAGGGGTGGGTGGGGGGGGGGGGAAGAGAAGTGAAGTGAGATTGGGAAAAAAAAACCAATGTGTAATAAACAGCATTCGAACCTGGGACCTTATATCTGGATGGGAAAGTCTTAATCAAGTACTCCAACCAGCCAACTTGTAACAAAAGTCCTTTACAAAATATATATTTTTTAAATTTTTTATGGGTTCACTTGCCTCCATAGAAACAAGTGTGCCTCCGCCCCTGAACTAGAGTGATGTATTAAGTACATAAATAGTGAATATTTTAACCCTTTTTTTCCCAATTCATTCTTACTAGTTTTAAAAGAGAACCCCTAAAAAACAAGAAAATGTCATTGGAGAGTAGAATATCATAAACATAGTCATTATGCAATGCATTTGAGAGCATTGGATGAAAAAACTTGTAACCAATATACTCCCTTACTTCGCCCTCAATATAAAAGTATTTGACTTTTTTAAAAGAAATTAATGAATTCGTTTTTTAAAACTAATTTATCTAATTTATAAATTAATATATTATATAAAGATGCACAGCACAAGTTAATTAAATCATATTAAAGAAAAGAGGTTTCACAAAACTACCAATGAAGGATACTAGGAAAGAAGAATACGATGATTTGTGTGAAAAGACATATGAGACATTGAGACATGGCCAGTGATAGATTTCCAGATATAAGGATTGAGACGTCCTCAATAAACAAATATTTATTTAATGATGGAAAAAAAGAATAAGATGATGGGTGTGAAAAGACATATGAGACATATCAAGTTTTAATGATAATATCGGATTAATTTTTTTTAAGAAATTAAAAAATTAAATAAATTACTTAATTATAATATATATTGTATATCTTTAAATTATATATTAGTTTATTAGTCAAATTAATTAATTTGAAGAAAAAAAAATATTTTAAAATAATTTAGTTAGCTTCTTTAATTTTTTTTAAAAATCAACTTAACATTATAATTAAAACCAAAAGAATAATAGACTTCGCCAGATAAGGATGGAGACGTCTTCAAAGAAATATATTTATCTCATGATAAGGATTGGGATAAATATATGAGCATTGTATTATTGGAAGACAACTTGATATATTTAATTATTATTTATTTAAACTTTCTGAAACATTATTTCTGATATGAATAATACATATCACTGAATAAATAAAGGATAAGACTGATTGGAAGAACTTGAGACAAAAGGGGATGGCTGTTCACCCGTACTATTGTTTAAAACATTCGTATGACGATAAAACTAATTCCTTTAATTTATTCCTTGAACAGAGACAGGGAGACACCTAGGGTGTGACATAACATGGGAGGCCTCAAATAATAGGTATGGGTCTGGCCTCTAGTGTTTAATACTTCCTGCTGAAGTTAACATAAAACATATTATCCATTGTCTTTGGGTTTAATTGATAAAGGGGTCGAACACTCTCACTAAAGAGAGGGGATTCGATACTGAAGCTGGTCAATGTGTTGGGGGAGATATCCTAGCTCCTAGGTGTCTAGGTTAACGCTTGAGGGTAATAAACGGCTTGCCCTGCCTAACATCGGTATAACCTAGGAGGAAAGGAGATTTCGCCCTGCCCTTAGATTGTGGGTGAATCCAACCCCTTTCCTAAAATTTTTATACCAAAAAAAAAAAAAAACATAAAACCTATTTCATCATCCTCAATCTACAACATAGAACATTCGTCTTGTTTTTAGATTGTGGATGAATCCAACCCCTTTCCTAAAATTTTTTATCAAAAAAAAAAAAAAAAATCCTCAACCCACAACATAAAACATTTCTAAAAAGAAGATATGGATTAGAATATAAGTTTAATTAATGATCTTTTTTCCTGTTTTACATATATAATTAATGGGGTTTAAACTTCTCATGTTACATGAGAAGAATAAGATTCCTACACACACATGAAATGGTGGGACCCACATATAGATACAATTCTAATTATATATATATGTGGGTCCCACCATTTCATGAGTATGTGACATGAGAAAATACTTCTCCTACAACATGAGAAGTGTTTTTCCCATAATTAATACTCATTTTTTCAATTACTCATTATATCCACTTTCTTTCAAATAACATTTCCAATAAAATTAAATACATTTCTATAAAAAAATAAAAGTGGAAAAAATTTAAATTTTAGCACATATTAAATGACTTATACGTCGTTTCTTGTTTTTCGTGATATAGTTTGAATGCCCAATATTTTGGGTCAGATGGAGTATTAATTTAATTAGATTAAGAAAGTTAGTTACGTTAATTAATATGATATATTTACTAAAACACCCTAATTATTTTCATTAATTCTCTCATTCCCTCTTGCTTTTTAAGCTTGATTATTGTTGAGAAAATATAAATAAAAATAAACTATAAAAATATTAACAAATATAAAAATCATGTTTTATATTTATGATAAACTCAATTCCTTAAATATATCTGATGAGAAGAAGTATATATATGCAACATACAAGTACAAAAGAATTGGGAGTGCGTGAAAACGTAGAGAAATAATGAGGGAATTGAGAATAAAATTCCAATTAAACATTTAATATATTAATCTTATCGGCTAAGAGCTACGGTTCAGCTTGCGACAAATTTGCGCATAAAGCCAAATAAAGGCTATAAACTATAATAGCGTGCTTCCACGGTATATTAAATAGGATGGACTCTTTGTCCCAAAAAAAAAAACAGAGGAATTATTCTGTAATTTACTAAACATAATACATTATTGGAAAAATCACACTTAGGTTCCAAGAACCAGAAAAAATAATAAAAAAGTCTCTTTGTAGATTTATAAAAAAAGTCTATAGGGACTTCAGTGATATAAATTTTAAATGTGAAATTACTGTCTTGCTCTTAGTAATTAATATTTGGATATTATACAATATTAAGTTATATGACTGTGTTCATGTACTTGTCGATTGCTACTTTAAAACTTGTCAATATTGACACATTCACTTGTTAATGAGAGATGTTTTAGTTAATATAGGTAGTCTTGTCAATGGTCACTCTATGACTTGTCGATATAATTATCTCCATTTGCCAACGGTAGCTATTTTAAATTGTACTAGAAAATGACAATAGTTAACATAGATAGGCCTTGTCAATGACCACTTTTTGACTTGTCATTGTCAGCACATAAACTTGTCAAAATAGACATATATATTTTCTAATATATAATTGTCATTATAGACATATAAACTTACCAAAATAGGCACATAAACTTGTCAAAATATGTACACACACTTAACAATGTATAACTTGTCAAAATAGGCACATATACTCATCAATGTATAACTTGTCATTATAGGCTCATAAACTTGTTAAAATAGGCGCATAAATTGGTCAAAATAGGCACATACACTCAATAATATATAGGGTTAAATATCATTTTTGCCACGGAAGTTTTGGCTAGGGGGCATCCAGCACTTGGAAGTTTTCTTGGTATCATTTTTGCCTCGGAAGTTTACAAAAAGGAGCAAATATGCCCTGAAACTTTTTTTTAGGATCAAATTTGCCCCGTAAATTTTTTTTAGGAGCAAATTTGCGTAAACTTCCGGGGCAAAAATGATACCACAAAAGATCAATTCAACGGTTAAGATCAACTGATGGGTAAGATTGCTACATTTGTAAACTTCCGGGGCAAAAATGATACCAAAAATACTTCCGGGTGCTGGGTGCTCCAAAACCAAAACTTCCGTGGCAAAATTGGTCTTTATCCCTAATATATAACTTATCAAAATACGCACATTGACTTGTTCGCCCTTGTGTAAACCATGGTTGGAGAAGAGGGTTTTGACAATAGGTCAATTTGTGTATTTTGACAAGTTATACATTGGTAAGTGTATGTACATATTTTGACAAGTTTATGTGCCGATAAAAATAAGTTATACATTAGCAAGTGTATGTACTTATTTTGACAAATAATACATTAGCAAGTGTATGTGCCTATTTTGACAAGTTTATACACTTATTTTGACAAGTTTATGTGCCTATAATAACAAGTTATACATTAACGAGTGTATTTGTCTATTTTGACAAGTTATACATTGGTGGTATGTGCCGATTTTTATAAGTTTGTCTATTTTGGCAAGTTTATGTGTCTATAATGATAAGTTATACATTGGAAAGTGTATATGCTTATATTGAGAAGTTTATATGCCTATAATGATAAGTAAAAAAAGGCTATTGACAAAGTTCATCTATGTTAACTATTGCCATTTTTCAGTGCAATTTTAAAACAAACTATGTTGACAAGTATAGAGTGGTTATTGGCAAACCCATCTTATGCTCTTGTCGACAAATGGATATACTTATATTGACAAGTTCTAGAGTGTCTATTGACAAGTACCTGAACCTAGTTATATATAATATCCAAATATCAATTACTAACGGAAAGAATGTAATTTCACATTCGAAATTTATATCATTAATTAAGGTTCCTATGGACTTTTTGAGAGGGGAATCTACAATGAGACTTTTTTGTTATTTTTTTCTGATCCTTGAGATCTAAGTGTGATTTTCCCTTAATTATTCCCCAGATACAAGACAAATTAAAGGGGATATTCAACACTTTGAAGTATCTTTTAAGTAATATTTATTATTCAAATTTAAATTTTTTATACATCTAAAGCCCTAAAATTGTTTTCAATAACACTCATTATCTTAGATTAATTTTTTGTTCACTCAGTGATCTTAAATATTTTTCTGGTAACACTCATGTTTTGTACATCCAACAACCTAAGAGCCTGTTTGATTCAACTGCATTGCATGCTTGTAATAATAATCATGATTGCATTACCAAGATAAAAGTATTTGGTTGCTCTTTAACATGGTAATAGGATTTACCATGATAATGATGATTACCAAAAAAATTGTTAATCCTCATTCATACCCCTAATGAATACTCCTTACCACTCTATTGCATGGTTGAAAAATTCCAATTTACCCTTTAGTTTCATTTGTTTATTTTCACTTGTCTCATTTCACCTGTCACACCGTGCCACTACCTTTTCCTCCTCCACCGCCAGTCATCGTCACCCCCCGATCGCCACCACCGTCACCTCCACCATTGTGGCTGCCGCTATTACCTCATCCTCCTCCACCGTTGTCCTCGCCACCCCCGTTGCTGCCACCTCCACCATTGTCGCCATCGCTACCACTACCTCTTCCTCCTCCTTCGTCGTCATCACCTCACTATTGCCGCCGCCACTACCTATTCCTCTGCTTCCGCTACCCTGCCACTACCACCCTCACAGCCGCTTCCTCCACCATTGCCACCACTACCTCCTATGTTGTCACCCCACCATTGCCACCACTACCTCCTATGTTGTCACCCCACCATTGCCACCGCCACCACTACCTCCTCCTCCTCCACCGCCGTCGTCACCACCCCCACTACTACCACCTCACTATTACCTCCGTTGCCATTGCTACTACCTCTTCCTCCACCCTTGTCGCCGTCAGCCCTCGCTCCTACCATCTCCACCGTTGTCGCCACCGCCACCACTGCCTCATTCTCCACTGTTGTAGTTTTCACCACCTGTCATCGCCACCACCACATTACTATTACTATCGCCTCCACCACCACAACCATTGACATAAGATGATCCTTGACAAAATAGCGTGACGATTATTACGAGGCAACACAATGACTTTTAACTACTTTTTCTAAAAAGATTAGATTAAGGATAAAATGGACTTTGTATGGTATATTAATTTTAAATAATTATTAAAAAATAACTCATTGCACCTTACTTAAAAAAAAAAAAAGCAAATATTAGCCCGGTAATTAATATTGCATTGCATTGCACTAGAGGGGTGTAATAGGATTGAACTAAACGGGCCCTAAATTATTTATTCAGTAACAATCAATATCCTAATTTTTTTGTGCATCCAGCACCCAAAAATATTTTTTAGGAAACACTTATAGCTTTTTTGGTTTTTTTTTTTCAAAAAAATTGTTTGGAAAAATTTTTCAATATTTTTTTAAAACCAAAAAACAAAAATTTGTTTTTAAAAAAACAAAAAACAAAATTTAGTTGCTTTCTTTGTTTTTTTAGGTGCCACCTATTCAACATCAACACTACACTACTAGTGACGATCACTACCAAGGATGGATGACGCCACGTTTCTTCAAAAATAGATTTTTTTAAAATAAATATCTATTTTTTGTTCAAAACTTGTTTTTAAAAAAACATAAACAAATATGCTCTCAGTATATGGGTTTAGGATACTCTTTACAACTAAGAATTAGAAACATACTTTGAGAGAAAAATGTACAAAAAATTACTTTAAAATTTGGTTGCTACTAAAAATTAATTTAGGGTGTTGGATGTAAAAAATGTGTGTTATTATAAAAATACTTTAGGACGTTAGATAAAAATAATAATTTTAAAATAATGAGTGCTACTAAAAATATTTTAGGGGTTTAATGTGCAAAAAATTATTTTTGAATAATAAATTTTTTTTGAAAAAAATACTTCATAGTGTTGGAGGTTCTTTTAAACAAAATACAATGCCAATCACTTTGCATACGAAACGACAACGTTTCAAGGAAAAGGAACGGAGGACGGAGGATGGCAAAAGCAGAGGTGAGAAGCCACTCACATCCATGATACATCACATAAGGACACCCGCTTCTAGCACGTGTGTTATTCAAAGGCTGCACAATTAAAAACACAATTAAAATCCCCATTTTGGGAAATCCTGAATATATCCCCAAGATCGTTTCGGATCAAATATCGTCCAAATTAAAATCCACATTCTAGGGTCTTGGGGCTTCATGGGAATCAGATTATAGGTATACATCAAGGGACGGAACCAGAAATTTTAATGACAGAGGGTGAAAATAAAAAATATTATATCGTAAATAAAGTATTTGAAATATAATCTAATATATAAAAAATTGAAAGAAATCCATCTCATAATAGCCTTATTTGCATTGGATTTGGGCAGCCCTAATTCACCAAAAGTGAACTATATATATTCCAAAAAAATTAGGAAGTTAATCTATCACTTGAGTGAGCACTCAAGTGATGTATCAAGTTACCAATCACTTTCACTGCACTCAAGTGATTTAAGAAGTGATCATATTTTCTTAAAAGCATTTACAAATTGATCACTCAAGTGACCTTATATTTGATCATCACTTCCACTTTACTCAGTGAGTCAAAGAGTAATATGTTATCTTTTCAGTTCAAGGTAGGAGATGAATCACTAGAGTGATGTAGTGACAGTTTTAGAACAATTTTGTCTTGGACTTTTTTATACTAATTCAAATCACTTTTATAAATGTTGGTTTTTTTTTTTTTACATCTAATTGATTTTATACATTACTAAACACTCGTAAGAACATATTTCATGTGCTTAATTATGGATTGACAAATGGCTTAGTAAAAAGTACTTTTTGTCAAAAGCATTTAATGTTATTCTTCTCAACCAATTGAAAATCCTCTCTATCCTCCAACAGTAACATTAAAGGCTGAAGAAGTAACCTCATCTCTCAAACGATTATATTCTGACTAGCAACAGTCATTAATTCATTTCAAGCTATAAATACTCGAGCATTCAAGATGGAGGCTCCAAGCACTGCAAACATTTACTGTTTTATTCATTATTCAGAGTTGTACTTAGGGTTGATCAAAAAACCCGTGGTCTGGTTGGTCCGGCCCGGTCCGGTCTGACCCAACCCGAATTGTCCTGGACCAAAATTGGTCCAGGACAATTTGACCGGACCGGACCGGACCAAACAGCTCGGGTTGGACTGGATCTCGGTCCAGGGACTTAAACCCCCTGGATCGGTCCGGGTCGACCAGAGCTCTATTTTGAAAAAAAAAAAAAAAAATCACTACTACACTTAGTCACTCACTGGAGTCTGAACATCTTAATATGCTTTTAATTTATAGAAATCACTTTTCACTAAGTCACTTTTTATTACTTTTGGAAATCAAGTGAAACTAGAGCTAAAATATTGTCTCCCAAGAAGGCAAAAAAAAAAAAAAAAAAAAAAAAATATTGGAAAAAAATCGAAAAAAAAGCGGGCTCTGACTGGTCCAGTAGTCCAGCTGGCCTGATCCGGTCCAGCCCGAGCTCGGGCCGGTACTGGACGGACCGGACCTCGGGCTGAATTTTCCAGCCCGAGGTAAAATCGGGCTAGACCTCGGGTTACCCTCCAACCCGGTCTAACCCGGTCCATGATCATCCCTAGTTGTACTCTATTCTTCTAAGAGTTTCAGTACTTCAATGATTATTTTATTTACTTTTTGATAGATACTGCTTCAAATCATTTATTATACTCAATCAATGGCTCAAGGTAGTGGGATTAGAGTTGGAAAATCAAACCGAGTCCGTGTTTAAACCCTGGTCCTTCAAGGGCCGGACTTGAAAATTAGAGGAGCTAAATGAAACAGGCCCTGCAGCGTCGGCCTTGGGTTTAAAAGGGCTGGCTCTGAAGGGCTAAGGGCTGGCTAGTTAAGCCTTTTTATTTTCTTAAAAAACAAATTACTTAGGTTGTCTGGACTTGGGAGTTGAGAAGTGAGAACCCTAAAAATTTCAATCTCAGTCTCTCTTTCTTTTTTTTTCCTTCAAAAATCTCACTCACACTCACAGACTCATTCAATCTCAATCTCAATTTCACAGCTCAATCTGGCTAGACTTGATGTATTCATGATGCGGGAGAAGAATTCATGATATTCTTACTTTTGAAGCAGAGTCTACTATTTAAAGTGAAACACAATCAAATATCTTTAAAATTGATGATAATGACGAAGAAGATGACAATAATAATCATCATACTAATGTTGCTTAATGATATGCTTCTTATGTTTTATGTGAGTTATTTGTGGGACAATAGTTTGTTTTTTATTACAAATTGGTGACTATGTTTATTTGTTGGATGATTCGTGTTGTTTGGATATTAATGTTGACAACATTTATTTGATAAATTTTAATTATTGTAATTTACTAATTATATTTCTTTGAAGAAAAAAAACAGAGGAAAAACAGTTAAAATTGGGAATAGTAACTTCCGGGTCCTAGTGTTTTCGGGCCGGGTTTTAAAAAACAAATGTCTTTGTTACCCCGGGCCCTGTTAGGCCTTGGCCCTTCAACGACTGGCCCTGATTCACAACTCTAAGTGGGACATTGGATGTGAGTATTGATTGTAAAGTGTAAGGGGGAATGAGTGTTATTTAAAGAGAAACTTGATTGTACCGAGGCATTAAGAGCGCAACTAATCTTGGAAGCATAGTGAAATACTCAAAAGGACTTATGAGGACAAGATGTATATTAAATGGTTAGACCGAACTAGTATAAATCTGATGTCAGTATCTCTTATATACCCTTGGGTGATATCTTTTTAACCCTAATATCTTCATTAAGTTTGTTTAAGTTTAAATTTTAAAATACCACCAAATTCAGCTCTTTTAAAGTGAAAGTCTTGAGGTAAAGTCAAGTACTACTATATTCTCAGTGGTTTTAAATGCAATACTGATACAAAATGGCACTATTAAACATCGTGCCATCTGGCATCAGTCAACACACTAATAAATAACTATTTTGACCAAAACTGCTACTAACTACTACTAATTCAACATTATTTAGTAACAGTTTCTCTAAACCGTCACAAAATAACTCAATTTTTTTAAGTGATTCATTTACCGATTCAACTAATTTCTCAACAAGGTGGAATGGATTACGAACAGAAAGCTTATCAATTTCTATATTCCATTAGTTGATTCATTAATTGAATTGAGACCACTTAAGAGGACATGCGAAATGTGAATTGCTACCTAACGGAATCAAATTAAAGAAAAAGACAAAATATGAATAAGTCAATCCTCAAATGATAGGCCTAACCTTTAGTTTTGAATATAAATTGGCAGTGATGAGAGGACACATTGAGAGCCTACTCATTGCTCTAGCTCATTCTAATTACACATTTAATATTAATCTTTTTTTTTTGTTAACATCTACGGTTCTGCTTGCGACAAATGTAAATCGTGAATAGGTTATTGGAATTTTTAAATGAAGTCGCTATAATAATAATGGAAGCATTGATTGGTTGCATAAAGCCAAATCAAAGCCCATAATTTATTGATTAAAAAACTTGCATTATAATAAAAGGACGCATGCTCTATATATAGGATTGGAGGTAGACGGATAAGCTATTGGCCAATTAAAAAGTGAGATATGCTTTGGCAAAACTATAAAAATAAAGAAGTGGACGGATAAGCACTGAATACTTAACACATTTAGAAGCATAATTGACGCCCCTAGCATAGTTTTAAATTATTTAAAACTGATGTTAAATATACTATCTGGTTCACCGAATAAGTAACTTTAACTAATTTATTATAAATAAAAATGGTACAAGTTAACTAATTAAATCTATTTTAAACTAATTTTTATTTATATTAAATGAAATTTTGAATAAGAGAGAAAAATACAAGTAGTCACGTTTAAACATTAATAGTATTGGCAAATAAGCATGAAATAGTTAAAATCCATGAGGTAATGATTAAATAAATAAGCATGAATTAGTTAAAATCGAGGCTTTACTCATAATTTCTTTGGGTTTAAAGAGTACTCAAAAAAATATTTGTAGATCACCTGTCAATCAATGAGAGGGTCTCAGATCAGTAGTGGGGTTTTATCGACTTTACATGTTATGAGTCAAATCCTCATCAACTAGAGTAAATTTTAGTGGCAATAAGTCATTTTCTCTTATACTTTATTTTATAAAAGAGATGAATGATGTTTATTATAAGTCACTTGATGCTGCATCAAGTTTATCCAATTGTTTTTTTTATTTAAAGTCATTAACTATAATATATAATGTAATGCAAAATTTGAAAAAAAAAATTATTTAAATATGGAAAAATAAGAAATTTATTCGATTTTCAAAGAAAATTAATAATTTAACCATCTCGCTTTAGTTTTGGTGGGGTACTTAGAACCTAAAGAATTCACTTAAAAATATACTTTTTAAAATATTTATTTTATGGAACTTCTTTTGGATTTTTTTTTTTTGGGCTAAAAAATAAGGTTTAGGTGGGGGATAGACACCGATACCCCACTAGGGCCAGGGCATGCCCCCAGGCTCAAAGAGCACTTACAGAGATATTTACAGATCGTCCACCAATGAGGCTCTCACATCGACCAGACATCGACCCGTGGGTATTGAATCCTCCCTTTTAGGATGAAGGCACGCCTTAGTCAACTATGTCAATCCTCAATAACACTTCTTTTGGATTTAAACACTCACAGAATTTAACTTATACCTTTTTTTTTTTGTTAAAAAAAAGTTTAGGTGGGGTAGACACCGGTACCCAATCAGGGCCAAGGTATGCCTTTAGGTTCAAAAAACGCTTATAGAGGTACTTACAAATCACCCACTAATGAGGCCCTCACATCAACCAGCGGGTATCAAACCTCCTCTTTTTAGGATGAAGACCGACACCTTAACTAACTGTAACAATCCTCATCGCCAATTTAAATCACACTTTTCATCATTCTAGAATACATAGGCTTTAACTCGGCCCTTTTCCCCCACGATATACTTGACATTCTCTCTTTATCTGTTTTCCTGGTTATGCCATTTGGGCCTATATTCAGACTATAGTTATCCGCACCTTTTTTTGGAAACGGAAATGAACCATGAGTTGGGCCGTGATGACATGGGCCATAACGAGGTAAATGCAGAGGTGACAATGGCGGAAAATAATGGGCCTCCGAGAAGCCCACAATTAGATGGCCAACATGGAAATTTAGAGGTGACTGAGATGATATATTCAGTTAGAGGATAGAAAGGATAGAAAGATCAACAGGGTGTGATTCCTTGATGATGAGCACCCGAAACGATTCCCTCTCATTGAGGGAAGACAATGGCAAAAGGGAACTGTTGCTTGGCCACAAAAGTATGGGTATATTGAGAATTAGGGTTGTTCTTTGTTGTCTTCGACTGCTGGACCTCGCCGTCCTTCTCCCTCTCGACTGCTTGACCTTGCGTCCTCTTGTTCTCTTCCAGGCGCCTCTCCTCCTCTCCTCACCAGTGACGTCTCAGTCCGTCAACGGTCACCGTGAATTTCAGTGTTGAGGTAAGTTTTCCTCCTTTTTCTATTCGGTTTTCCTCTAGTTTCACCGTGAGTTTCGAATCTCTTGCTCTGCTTCTGTGTATGAATCGTTTTTCGTGGCTTTCTCTGCTTCAATTACGCAACAAGAGAGTTCGAAATAAGGGTTTGTTACTTTGGTAAACAGTGCTCGAATATCTTGCACCAAATTTGTTTCTCTGGGAGTTTGAAAGAAATTACAATTTGATGGAAAAATCTTTTTTTTTTGGTCACACTATCTGATTATGTTTACTCTTCCCTCTGCTTATGAATTTTGTTACTGTCTGATCATGTCTGGGAGTTTGCTCTGCGTATGAAAAAAAAAATTGTTGCTCTGATCAAGTTTGGTAGACAAATTTGTTTCTGAGGAAATTCTTAAAATCGTGTTTGCTTTGCGTATGAATTTTCAATCCTAGATCACAATAGTTTCTAATTTGCAGTTTCTGCAATTGAATCCCCACGTTCAAATGTATGTGCTATATATATGTGTGAGCATGATAGTTGACAAGTAAAAATGAAGTTTTGAAGAAAGATTAGCTGGTGGATTTGAATCGTGGCACTATGTGGTGGATTTCCCTGGACCAAGAGGATTATGGTTTGTGTAAAATAAAAATCTTTAATCTCACATTGGATTATATATATATATATATATATATATATATATATATATATATGGGTTTAATGTTTCTGTTAAACCATATATATATATATATATATATATATATTCATTTTAGAAGCATTTAACCCCTTAGTCCAAACTGAATGCGATAATTAAGGCAAATGGATTTGAGAGAAACACCTAAACTGAATATATATATGCTTTAGTTATACCCCACTTTCAGCAGTGGCATTTGTTTGGGCGCATAGAAATGTCGCCATCAAAAGTAGTTGTATCTGCCGTGACAGTTTGTCCCCACTGAAAACTCTTCAGTGGCAACTTTGATAGTAGCTGCTGAAAGTTGTTTTATTTATAGTGCACGACATGTTAAATACTTAAATATGCTAATTGATTAAAAATGCACATTATCTTATGTGTAAATGTGTAATCCAAAAAAAAAAAAAATGTGCATTTGAAATTAAAAGCCAATGAGAAATTTTGTTGCCATATGGAGGGGACCAGATTGTCTTATCACATAAAACAATCCCGAACTTAAAAAAAAAGAAAATTACAAAAGTAAAGTACTGTTAAATGAATCAACAGTTTGAATCCAAGTGAACCGGATGATAATAACTAGAACTTAAAAAACTAAACACTATATTATTTAGAATTAAATGAAAAAGAACAGTATGAATCTGATCTGACCAGGATGGATAGTAACTACTTAACTAGAACTTAAAGGATTCATTAAAGTAAATACACTTTAAAAATGTAATTTAATGCACTCGAACTCATATTTTTCATCAGCTATTGTGTCTGTGTAGGCTTTAATTTGGCCTTTTTCTTTTCCCAGCGAATACTTATCCCTTGCTTTCTACTCTGTTTTCCTATGTCGATAATTTGGGTCTATATAATATAATAGGTATTGAATTTTCATTATTGTGAATAGTGAATATTGATTTGAAGATGAGCACGAGACGATCATGAACTTGGAATATTAGCAACGTATATTATACAAAAACACTTTTTTGAGTTTAATCACTTGGATAAAAAAATACATCATATTATAAAAAACTTTAATAGCTAAGAAAATATAAATAATAAATTTCACTAAAATAAAAAACTTCTAAAAAATAACATCATTTTCGAATGAACTATTTTAAAATTAGTATTAGTGATGGATGTATTGTACGTATGTGCGTCACAGGAAAAATGCAACATAATATAAATATTTTAATTGCTAAGAATATGTACTTAATTAAGAAATTTCACTAAAAATAAGTTGATTAGGAGATGAGTTAACTGGGGAAGTAGTTATCTTAGCTGGTATTATTTATAGATTCCATGCACTCTCAAATATCACAGGCCAAACCGTGAAGTAGCTCACCTTGGGGTTTTTGTCTAAAAGTAGTACAATGTCTTATTTTCTTGCTATTTCTTCTTGTTTTCTGATATGAATACTTGATTGGGACAGTTCAATATCATTGACGTCTCTTTTCTGTTGGCTTTCAATTATTGCAGCAAATTAACTTATACGCACAATGAAAGTGGATTTTACGTTGGGTCCGTTCAACGTTGAGACCATGAAATATAAAGATTATCTACGTATGATTCAGAATCTGCGAGAAGAATTGGGAGTGAGACATTCCCACGGTCGTCCTGTACTTGCTGATCAACATAATCCACCCACTCTATTCTTCGACTTGATATTACGGACCAATCATCATTCCGTGAGTTTCAGGTTTCGATCGGACAACCTCTACTTGCTTGGCTACGTCCCAGTCGATGAAAACAATAAACCGTTGACCCATTGGTTAGAGTTCGACAACTTGGAAAACGGGCAACTTGTGCATCTAATTACAGAAGATGGGACCGACTTCCTAAGTTTCGAAGGTCGCTACGGTGCATTAGCAAGGGCCGCTAATCAGTCAATCCAAAAGATGAGATTTGGGGTCTACAAGCTCCGAAATGCTATAAATGAACTTGCTGTAACAGAAGTCCGGCAGGATAGGGCTTGTAGTCTAGTTGTTGTGATTATGATGATTTCTGAAGCAACCAGATTCATTCGAGTGTTTGACCATATGGCCCAAGGTTTTGACAACCCTGATACTTCTTTTGCCACTGAATGCCAAATCAAACCTTGGATTATGAAATTAGTTCATGACTGGGAGTCTATGTCTAAAGCAATTTTGCGTGCGAAAGAACTGGAAGAACGGGAAGAACTGATAGAAAAACTAGGTATCTTGTTGGCTGTCGGCGGTGGTGATGGGGTGGTGTGGCGGTGGCAGCGGTGGTGGTGGCAGTGGCGGTGGTGGTTGTGGCGACGGTGGCGGTGGCAGTGGCGGTGGTGGTGACGAACGAGGGTAACAAAGTAATTAATCTATTTCCCCTATTAAAACTCCCCATATTGGGGGAACTTTATTTTTTAGAAGAAGGAGAGTTTTGGGGGATTTGTAAAAATCCTTGATTCTCTCCCCTCTTATTTTTAAAACTTACAAATAAGGGAAGGGATGATCAAAATCATTCTTTCCCTTCAAAATGGAACTCCCAAACAAAGCCTTAAAGGATAGTAATGGAGTATGGATAGCTGGTTTTTCCAAACATTTGGATATGTGTAGTGCTAGATCAGCGGAGGAATGGGGCATCTTTGAGGGTTTAATGCTTGCTTGGGACCTTGGGTTTAAGAAAGTGATTGTTGAATCTGATGCTCTTGAGCTTGTTAATTGCTTGACTGATATTCATTTCTCTGCTGGTAGTTTATTAGTGCAGGCATTAAGGATTTGGTGTCTAGCAATTGGTCAGTGTCCATATGCTATACGCCTAGAGAGATTAATCGCGTTGCTGACGCCCTCGCCAAATGGGGCCTGTCCAAGTCTTATTTTTTCAGCGAGTGCCCTCTGTCTTTACAGGGTTTAGCTGATAAGGATTGTATGAGATTCATTCCCTTTTCTTTGAACTTTGGTTAATGTATCTTGGCTTTTAGCCTCTTTTATTATCAAAAAACAAGGAAGTTGGAGCTTGTTTTTTATTGGGGTTGCTATTTGGAAATTTTTGGATTAGAGCAATAATTGTATTTTTTGTTGTAATTCTTGTAAACGGGTCAGGCGATATCTCGATGATTTGGTCTAAGATTTATATTCAGCTCCGGTCTAAGATTTAGAATACTGATAAGTACTAAAAAAAGATACTTCAGGATATTGAACGGTATTGAAAAAAATACTTCATGATCTTGAAAAATTATTTTAGGATCTTGAAAAATATTTCAGGGTACTGACCGGTATTAAAAAGATATTTTTAGGATACTGATTGGTACAGAAAAATATTTCATCATCTTGAAAAATTATCTTAGGATCTTAAAAAAAATCCTGAAGTATATTTTTAGTATCAATTAGTACCTGAAATATTTTTTTATGATCTTAATATGATTTTTCAAGATCATAAAGTATTTTTTCAGTACCAATCGGTATCCTTTTAGTACCATTCAATAGTCTGAAATATTTTTTCAATATCCTAAAATAATTTTTTAAGATCATGAAGTATTTTTTTGTACCAGTCAGTATCCTCAAAGTACTTTTTAGTACCAGTGAGTACCCTGAAATATTTTTTTCAGTATCAATCAGTATCCTTTTAGTACTAGCCAATACACTGAAATATTTTTTCAAGATTCTAAAATAATTTTTCAATATCAAGAAGTAATTTTTCAAAATCATGAAGTATTTTTTTGTACCAATTAGTATCCTCAAAGTATCTTTTTAGTATCGGTCAGTACCCTGAAATATTTTTCAAGATCCTAAAATAATTTTTCAAGATCATGAAGTATTTTTTTTAAGTACCGGTCAGTAGCCTGAAGTATCTTTTTTTACTACCTATCAGTACCCTAAAATATTTTTTTTTAAAAAAATTATCATCCTTCACAATTTTGTGCCAAAAAGGCACAATTTTAAAGAAGTGGACCACAATGATTATTAAGAGAAGAGGATGCAAGCTGCTCCCCTTAAATTGATGCTACTGATTTATTATGTCAAGCTGTCGATAGATTCCTAAGCCTCTTTTAGTGTATTCTAGGAAGAGGTGCAAGAATTAGGAATTAGGGGAAAATTAGTCTCTATTTATTTTTTGTGTTTTCTGTTATGATTTATGTTTATCTGTTGTTGAGTAGTTATCTTATTAGTCAATTATCGTGGAGTCAGTTATTTGTATTGTTATATAAACCTATGGTGCAATTTTTGTGTTGTCAATGCTATAGTATTGTTCAAAAAACTCTGTTTCTTTGCTGTCCTAGGATTGTAGATTTTGATCCTAGTGATTTCCCTAATTTATTTTCTCTTTAAATCATTATTCTATTATGGCAAACCAAGTTGATGTGTTGGTCCCTCTATGTCAAGGGGGGCCAAATAGCTTTGCATTTCGAATAAAGGACGCTACGTTGGATTTCACCCATCCACTGCAGATGTTTTAACTGTAATACTCGGATAAATAAAATGACTATTTCTTATAGGTGAATATGTAGTATCAATTTCTGTGTTATATTTATCGTTTTTATGAGGGAAAAATCCCTTAGAAATTGGGGAAAAAGATTATGGGGTCAAAATGACCGAAATACCCCTGAGATGCATAAGTAGCCTAAGAAAATTATGAAAAATCCTAGGAGGCAGTAAAATAATTATTAAAATTAAGAGAGTATATTGTCTCTAATTTTGGTAATTTAATAAAATATAACCTTGGAAAATAAAGAGGGAAAAGTCAAAAAGTATTATAATGATCGAGAATGTCCCGTAATTTCTAAAAAATGCAAGAGGCATAAAAGACTAATGTCAGTGAAAAAATTGTAAGGTAATGAGTTGTTCTAATTAAGAAAATTATCAAAAATTAGTGGGTAATTAATTAAGTAATTATTGGCTAATTATTTGAGCTCAAACAAAGGAAAATTCAAAGATAATTATGTAAAACCCTATAAATAGTGGTTTATGGCTAGAATTAGCATAAAATATATTTGCTAATTAATTGGAAAATATGAAGAAAAATTGGCGAGATTAAGTAATTTTAAGCCTAAATACAAGAATGGACCAATAGGAAAATTTTGTAAAACAATTATATAAAAAAATTATTAAAAAATTATTAAAAAATTATTAATTAATTAAATAATTAATTAAAACGAAAATAAATAAAATAGTAATAAAAAGGACAAAAAAAATCTCAAGAGGATAAGATGATAGGATTTTGTAATATAATAATATTATATGAAAAGCAAACAAGATAAATGACCACCGATAGAAATTAAATCCTATCTAGAAAACCATGAATAAGATTTCTAAAGTCAGAGAAGAATATTAATGAGTGAATTTTTATCTCGGACTGGACTGTTTTAGAAGTCACTTCCGTGATCGGTAGAATATTTAAGTAATAAGACGAAATAGGGTAATCTGTGAAAGAGACAGATAGTCACAAGTTGGAATTTGAAGAAAATAAATTATAACTCAACATCTGGGAATGAGTTGAGAATTTCCTGGACATATTTGGAATCAGTGAATTTTTGTCCAGAGATTGATGATTCTGGAAGTTGCTTACGTAACCGGCACGCTTTTCCGTAAAACTTCAGCAGGACCGTTGAAACCCTGTATGGAATCAAAAATTAGGTTAACTTAGACATTTATAATGAGTAGGAAAAGGTCTTCAAAGTTGTGATTCTGGATTTTTGAGATTTTCCGAGATTACGCGATTCGGACACCGATCGAGAACTTTATCGGTACAAGATCATAAAGCAAAAGCATCACATCACATTAATTGATGTGACAATCTACCAACCAAGGGAGGGGGAGGCCGGTTTTGGGATTTGGAGGGCCAAGATGGAACCTTTCAAAAAAAGTGCGATTCAACGGTCCAGAATCCGTCTGACAAAGTGTGAATAAAGCACCAGATTTTCCCTATAAATAGCAAGCTCCTCCTTTGCATTCTTCACACCAAAAATCACTTCTCTAGTTGAAATTTCCTAGAGAGAAGAGAGAAGGAAGAGCTCTGGAGAGGGAAGGAGCCCAGGGAATTTTGCAGCGAAGCTCTGGGTAATTTTTCCGGTCTTTAGTCTTTAGTTCTTTCGGTAGTTTTAGTAGGAATGCTAGATATATCTTTAGTTTTATTTTAATTATGAATTTCGAAAATCTTGGTGGAGTCGGAGTTCTGGAAAAATTTTGAAAAGTCGGAGTCAAAGTAGCGAAGCTCTGGCAAAATTACGCCGATTAGGGGAATAGGGGCAAAATGGTAATTTTTATCTAAAATGCCTGTTATGATGTCAGATATTGATAATGGTGATGTTATCATTATAGGATATCAGAAATCTCAAACTGCATAATTCTGTTTGTCCGACGTGCATTTGTCGACCATTGCTTTAAAAAAAAGTACGGTTTAGTCAAACGTACGGAAGTACCGTATATCGTCAACGGAGGTATGGACGCGTACTGTAACACTAATCCTGTGCTGCTTAAATACATATATGTGATAGATACGTTCGTAGACCGATATACAGACAGTTTTACACGGGTTATAGTCATAATAATGCCGTTATGTTTTCCTAGCGCGAGGACATGAGTGGGTATCGTGGCACTGGATATGTGCAGGCTGTTGTTGTTATTGTTTACCCTATGGGGCTTTACATACTTCTTTGTGCTTATGTTCTGTTGTCATATTGATCATGCATCTGCTGTATGCTTTTGTACTGATATACTGTTGTATTGTCTTGAATATCTGTTGGCTTTACTCTAGGAGCACCCAACACAAAATTCTAAATTTTACTAAATTAAATAATTTTTTTCTCAATTGTCATTATTCAAAACTACTTGTATAGATATCTATGGACAAAAATTATTTATTCTTAAATTTTGTCAAAATTATAATTTGCTAAAATAAACAAATTTTTTATTTAAAAATATAATTATATGATTTAAATAAAACTCAAGGTGTTTTATAATTTATTATATATGTTAAACAAAAAATTATATGATTTATTTTTATAATAAAACTCACATAAATTTCTTCTAAAATAAATAGGGGCAAAAAAAAGTATCTTTTAAGTTTTTTGACCAGTAAAAATGTATCTATTAATCTGAACAAGACAAATTAATGGATGAAATTTTCTTAGAAAAATACAAATATCATCATTCAATTCAGTGGATTGACTATATTAGAGTTTTCCAGAGCTTTTTTTTATTATATGTTTATCTAAAAATTCTTAATAGTCACACATATTTGCAAGAGAAGCATAAAAATGTTAAGCTCTACGTTATCTCCCCCGTTCCAATATATAAGATTTTTTTTATGAGGTTCCGTCTAACATTATTTGATTAATAAGTGCACTTTTACATATTTTACTCTAATTCTCTCATATCATTTATCATACATTCTTTTTCTCATAAAAATTATTATTTTATTTTAGAAGAAATTTATGTGACTTTTATTATAAAAATAAATTATATAATTTTTTGTTTAACATATATAATAAATAATAAAACACCTTGAGTTTTATTTAAATCATATAATTATATTTTTAATTAAAACTTTTGTTTATTTTAGCAAATTATAATTTTGACAAAATTAAAGAATGAATAATTTTTGTCTGTAGATTATACAAGTAGTTTTGAATAATGAAAATTGAGAAAAAAATTATTTAATTTAGTAAAATTTAGAATTTTGTACTGGGTGCTCCTAGAGTAAGAGTTCGTTGGCCAATCTGCACCTTAAATAACGGTTAGATAACGGAGGTCAACTTTTTGTTAACGGTGTTAACGGCGTTGTGCTGGACGCTCCTTTTTAAAAGTTTGTTGGTATTTTTGGTACACTTAATAGTTTTTTGTGCTGGGTGCTCCTGAGCCAATAGTTGGTTGGCTAAATTGCCCCTTCACCCATTTATTATTGATATACGTTAACACGTGATATATGCTGCAAATACAAGAAGATTTTGACTAGTGTAATACCCTAAAATCTGACTTAGGGTAAATATCATAAATTAGTAAAATATACCTATTGAAAATAGGTGAATATGAGGTCTCAAATATGGGAAGGAATTTATCATAATTCTCTAGGGCAATTCCTATTGAAATTAGAGGAATTAAAGTGCTAAAATGCTCTAAATGAACTAAGAGCCATAAAAATACTGTGATAAATCCTAAGTGGCAATAAAATAATTATTAAAAATAGGAAAGTATGTTATCTCTAATTTAGATAATTTTTGGGATTATTTCCCTTGGAAAATAATGAGACAAAAATCAAAAAGTATTGTGGGGTCATAATTGACCCCATGATTTTTAATATTTTATGTGAAGCATAAAATACTAATATCAGTAAAATAGTTGTGAGAAAATAATTAATCCTAAATAAGAAAATTACCAATAATTAGTAAGGGATTAATTAAATAATTATTGGCTAATTATTTAAGCAAGAATCAAGAGAATATTCAGGTAAATTATGTGAAATTCTTTAATTAAATATTAATTGATAAAATTAGCATAAAATATATTTGCTAATTATTGGGAAAAGATTAAGAAAAATAAATGAGATTAAGTGTATGAGAATCCCTAATCCTAAAAGATTGCTAATCTCATGATTAGGACACTAATTAAACTTGTTAATTAAATTAGATAAATTAAATAATTACTAAGGGTTAAGATGTAATCTTGAAAAGTGAAATCAAAGGTTTAGAATTATTCTAGTAATTTTTAAATCCTAAATCCATGTAATTAAGAAAGGACCAATAAGAGAATTTTGTGGAAATTATATTAGATAATTAAATATAATGTAAATTAAATAAAAACAGAAAAATAAAATAAAAAGAAAATATATATGTATGCAGCTGAAAATTTGGACCAAGGAATGGATAAGAATTGATCAAAGTTTAATATCTAGATATTATGATTATAATATTAATATAAATTGTGATATTTTGTGAAAAAGCAAATAGGATAAATGACCACCGATAGAGATTAAATCCTATCTAGAAAACCATGAACTAGGTTTCTAAGGTCAGAGTATAATATAAACAAGTGAATTTTTATCTCGGAGTAGGCTGTCTCCGAAGTCATTTCCATATCCGGCGGAATGCTTAGGGAATAAGACGAAAAGGAAGAAGGACAGATAGTAGAAAGGAGAAACTATGGAAAATAAATCATAACTCAATATTTGGG
Source organism: Acacia pycnantha (assembly GCA_025563575.1). NCBI lineage: Eukaryota > Viridiplantae > Streptophyta > Magnoliopsida > Fabales > Fabaceae > Acacia > Acacia pycnantha. Next base: position 83,840 of record JAMWYP010000177.1, on the reverse strand, counting down.
AATGAGTTGATAAACATCTGGACATTTTATGAATCAGTGAATTTTTTACCAGAAATTGACGTTATCCGAAGCGATTTCAGTAGCAAGGCGATTATCCGAAAATCTTCAAATAAAAAGGAGATGCCCTGAATGGGATCAAAAATTTAGTTAACCCAAGTATTTTGAAAGAGGAAGAAGAGATCTTCAGGGCTATGTTCTCGGATTTTTGAGATTTTGTAAGATTACGCGATTAGGACACCGAACAGGGAACTTTATCGGTAGAAACTCATAAAGAGCACATGGGTGACATCATTGGCATGACATAATGGCCTTGAAGAATGATGTAAGGAGGTGGATTGGAGGGCCAAGATTGTGCCATCTCAATGAAGTGCGATCCGACGGTCAAGAATCCGTCTGACAAAGCATGGATAGTAACCCGAAAACTTCTTTAAATAGGCCTTGCCTCTCATTTGAAAATTCACACCCAAGAGCTCTTGCTCATTTTGAAAATTTGGAGCAGCAAGGAGGAGGAAGGAGTCTGGGGAAATTTGTAGCGAAGCTCTGGGTAATTTCTTCGGTATCGAGTCTTAAGTTCTAGTTTTCGATTCAGTAGTTATAGTAGAAATGTTGTTTTGATCTTTAATCTTCCAAAGTTAGTTTAGATATCATGTTTTAAGGTTGAATATGATATATATTTCGAAAATCATGTTGGAGTAGGAGTTATGTTGAAATTTTGGAAGATTAGGGTCAAAGTAACGAAGTGCTGGTAAAATTCCGCCGATTAGGGGGTCAAGGGTAAAATGGTCATTTATGACTAAAATTTCCGTCGTAATGATAGATCCTTAACAAATATGTTTTTATCTTGATAGGATATCCCTGATTACGTTCTGACTTACTGTCGTACCGTATTCCGACAGATGTACCGTTTACCGTCAACGAAGGTACATTCGCGTACTGTAATACTAATATGATGTTTATTGTATGCGTGTATGTGCTATGTGTATGGTATGCTTATATGAGGTAGTTGTTAGCTCTGTGATATGTTCATGTACTATTGGTATGCTTGATGGGTATTGGGATACGATTGCTAGGTGTGAAATGCTAGGTGTGAAACGATTGCTAGGTGTGACACGATAGCTAGATGTGACACATTTGCTAGGGGTTATGTGCTGTTGGGATATGCTTGTTGTTGGATATATATGTTGTATGTTGTATATGTAAACATAAGGTTAACCGTTACCTGGGGTCCGGTGCGGACCTCAACTCTTAACATAGCATCAGGGTCAGGAGGACCGAGGAGAGAGGGAAGCAACAAGCTTAAAGGTCCGGTTGAAGACTATCTGGTGTTGCCACGACATGGGAATTGCCAGGGAGACATTTCTTTTGTATTCAATTTTGAAAACTCTCGGTTACTGTACCGCTTCTGTAATTAGCCAGTGGGCATTTTGAATATATATATATCAGTTACTCTTATGCTCCGATGCTCTACTCTGATGATTTTAAAAGAAAAAAAAATTTACTGCTTGTGAAAACAGGATGTTACAACTAGTTTCAATTATGACTGTCTTTTTATTTTTGTGCTATAAACACAATGTTTCACGTATATCAGTACTTGCTAGCTGCATTTTCCTCACTTATCTTCCTTTATTCATAGTGGAGAGAGAAACTTTCTCAAGTATCAAATAAGCAAACTTTTTTAGTATAATTTTGGCTCCATATTGTATTCTCTAAGAACAATACCTCTCAACTAGATGCATTATGGAGTGGGACCTCTGTGAATCTGTAATTGTCGATATTTCCCAGCAATTGCTTTACCTTCTAACACTTGTTCAGCATCATTTCAAGTTTCCTTTGGTGGTTAATAGTGAAATCATTATGGTTAATATGGCATTGTCATCTGGGTTTCTATTTAACATATAATGTCCCTTTATCATAACGCAGGGAGTCTGCCTTTCCTCTTTCAACATAGGTGTTTTGTTTAACATACAAATGACTGTTTATTGAATTTGTTTCATAACATCAATTGAGAAGACATGAAAAGTCAGAAGAACAAAATGAAGACTTCATGTACAAAATGAGCCTGCTTGACCAAAACATAGAGTAGACCCCAAGAAGTACAAAATGTGCATGCTTGACCAAAATAGAGAGTAGACAAAAGGAAGTCATAAGCTTTGTAGGAGGACAAAAAAGCTGGACAAAATAAGGTGGAATGGAGGCTTCATGCAGGAGGGTCATAGTTAATCATTGAATCTGTATTTGTAACACAATTTAACTTTGTAGTGTTAGTGAATATATATTGGCAGTCTTGAATTTGTCCACTATTATAATATGAGACAATGCTATGTAAAGAGTTTCATATTTCAATATAAGAGATTAAATTGTTTTCTTTCCTTATCAGTACTATATGTTTACCGACATTATATATTTGGTTAAAATCCAGTGCTTCAAGTGATGTAACTTTTAATAGATGCATTGACACTTTTACTAGAACTTATTCAAATTGTTGGATGAATCGATTGATATCCAATTTAGCATGGGTGCAACTCTTAACAAATGCATTGACACTTTCGCTAATTTGTGTGCTTCTCATGCCAAGTGTCCTTGGGTTCTTCATACAGTATACTGCCCATTTCTCTTTTATTTGGTACATGAACATCAACCATGAGTTTTTTGCCATATCTTGTTGTGATAATAATGTTTGTCAAACTTCTTGAAACTCGACTTCATCCCAACAATGATACATACAATGGTTGAAATCACTAACCATTGAGCTTGGAAGGTGCTTCATTGCATTTTTTGAAATATGCCAGGTGCATAAGGCATGCTTTACCTCTGGCATAACTTCTTGTAATGCACATAACATACCAATATCTAAATCGGTAAACATAGTTAGTGGCCTTGCATTTTTGTGTGCGCACAAAAAAGTCTCAAAGTACCATTTGAAACTCTCAACAGTCTCATCATATATATAACAATGCCATCTTGATTTTCCTACGCTATAGGAGGAGGAAGAAAGGGTACTATGTGAAAGGAAGAAAGATCTGTTGTGCGTGGAGAAATGAGGTGAAAAATGAGAAATAAATATGACATTTGCATGGATGGCTGAGATTGCGTGAGAAATTTGACGGATCAGATAAAATATTCAAAACGACTTCGTTTAGATTAGTTGCCTCTTATCACCGTTCATTAATTGCCACAATTAAATGGCCCAGATTTACTTTCCTTACCAAACGACGTCGTTCAAGAGCCAAGGACGGCAGCGAAGGATAAAAGCACCGGAGACAAGCCAGAGCTGAATCCGTCAGGCCAGATCAAATATTACGTTGACTGGGCCATCTGAATCTGTCTCTGCCTTCGGAAATGTTACCATCAAGTTGCTTCTCACGGATGATAAGAACAAAATCTCGTGGGACGATGGAGGCATCAATCCAGGTATCTCATGGCACGCTGCCAACATCGGAGACGTGTATGACAAACTCATACCTCGGAAAATAGACAGCATCATAGGTTCGGTGACTGTCAATTATGCGGTGCTGCAAAATGCTGTGGCTGCTACGGTTACTGTTAGTCTTAAAGGAGAAGGACAACACACAGCTGGGGTTTACGGTCTTCTTTCTGCTTGTTATGGCAAATGGGTTGATCGTCCTGGAGCGACAAGTTTGTTGTTCAACATACCATCAGAAAAAAACTGTGTTAAGGTGAACCGTTGTGGTAGCGACTTCGACAAGTGCACCGATCGTTACAAGTAATAAAGTATGTGAGAAAGAGATCGTCCCACGAGGAATAGTACTCCAATCACTAATTTGTTATTTAAGCTTTAGTTGGATCAATGAGTAATAGGGGTTGATTTGTAACCAAACAGAATTTTTAAGGAATTTAATCAAGAAACGCATTCAAGATTAAGAATCTCAAGAACTATTGTTTAGAAAAGATAATCAATAGAAAAAATGTCTTGATGCTACCTTAATCCGTTATCTTTGAAAACAACCTAATGTCTTAGTATTGTTTAGAAAAATCAATATGTTTACCGAATTTATGCGATCGCATAAATTCGTAAGCCTATGTCTAGCTCATGCAATTCTACGATGAATTAACGGTTCTAGTTAAATGTACCAACATCTCTATTGTCATACACTAACCTATAAACAATCTAAAAGGCGATCACTCTTTAAGAAAGTGTTAAGCACAGGTAATCCATTCAGTTAAGAAAACAATAATCAAATAATATTCCAAATAAATACTTTAAATTCACAAAGGGTTCATCCTCGTCCTAACTACAGAAGAAAACTAGCCAAGCATGACTAGGTTAACAAAATAAAAGAGATGAAAAGGAAATCCAAATTTCATTCTCCGTTATGCGTCTCCTTCTGCGTCGTCGAATTCGTCCTCTTGCGCCTCTCCTCGTTCACCGCGTCATCAATTCGTTTGTCTTGTTTTCGGCCGTCCCTTGCTTCTTTTTTCGTCTTTTTCTTGCGGCAATCAATCCTCCTCTTTTATGCTGTACGTCTTGCCATTTATATTAGTTCCCCTCTCTATTTGCTGCGGGTCCCACCTTTATCCCAATTGCTTCAAGATCTCATCTACGTGGGCTTCCTTGCGTGATCTGCTACTTCTCTTTTTCAAGGGATATATCATATCCTTTTCATTATAATATAATATAATATAATATATATTATATAATATATATATAATATAATAATATTATAATATATCTCTTCAATTTAATTTGTTGCATCCCTTAGATCACATAATATCTCATGCACAATAAAATAGGATATCAATAGATTTTCTGTTATGATATTCTTTTATCCTATATTTAATTAAAAGATAGATAAATATATAAAATATAATTAAATAGGTATAATATTAATAAATTCAATCCAATATCTCCGAGAATCTATCCTTATTTAATTATAAAATATCTACTTATCAAACTCTCCCATACTTAAATCTTTTCTTGTCCTCAAGATTTTAAAATTCCAAAACAACCAACTCATAAAAACCATGGAAGCGAAATGTTTGAAGCAAGCACTACAAAATTGAAGTCAATTCAAACTTTCAAGAAACAAAATTTCTCCAAAAATTTTCTCCACATTCCAAAAATGCAAGTAGCAAGACAATTAATTTGGCAAAGATAAATCACAAGAGAATGTCCCTCACAAGTCAAGTGTTTACACTCATTTCTCAAGATATTCTAGGGCTTGTGTTTCACTCAATTCCACCTATTGCAACTTATCTACCATAAGCTTGTTTATCATCTCAATCTCCACTTTATACATTATCCAATTGCACACTCAAATCAAAAGGACTTTCTCAAGGTTGTAATGATCAAGGTAGGATAATGAAATGAAAATGATCAAATGGTCTGGAAAAATACTTTAATTAGTGCCAATTAATTTAATGAAATTAATGATGAAGAATGAAGGAATACTCACCAAGAGAAAACAAACTCACTAACACCATATATAACCTTTATTCTTTTCATCTCAACAATCTTTTTTTTTTGGGATCTCTATTTTTTTCTTTTTTTTTTTATATTCCTTTGTTTCTATCTTTCTCTCTCTCTCTTTTTTTTCTTTTTTTTTATATACATATAATCTTATAGCGCTGACTTTCTAACTCCTTCATTCTTTTAAATTGGATCACTTAGCACTTACTAAAGTAATAACATTGAATGGAAAGAAAAAGATATAAAAATTGCATATCTCAAACAAAGGGCTATCTATTCTATGCAATTTTTTTTATAATTTTTTTTAGAGGCTCAAATGGGGTAAACAAATGGTTTTCATGTGATAAGGATGGACATTTGGCCAAACTAGCTATGAAATGAATGCCTAAATCATCTTTGTGCATGCGAAAGGATTTCAAATTTCAAAAGAGATTCAAGACAAGTTCTAGAGATGAAATCACAATAGGTGTACTCCTCTTAGACAAAAAAATATAGGCTCAAATTCCTCACAGGTTCTTTGACATCCTAAAGTAAAGTATCCAAACCAAACCTTTACCTCTTTACTAACATTCAAAGAACATAGAATCAATTCCTGGTCAAATTCACTCCTTTTCATGTTTGAATTAAACCAATTGTGATAATACTCACATATACTATTCATACTTCCATGAGTTTTTTTTATAGCAAAATTGATGGCAAAGCAAGTTAAAATCAAGGATACCCTCACCCCCATACTTAAATGTCACATTGTCCTCAATGTTGCAAAAAAATATAAAGAGGGAAAGAAACTAGTACTCCCCTGGTTTAGGTCCCTAACTCCGATGTGGAGTTCTTCTTTTAGTTCCATCCATGATGTTTTACATTTTTAAGGAGGAGCGAGTGCAAACGCAAGATTTTGCAGCAACAAAAGGAGTGATCATCTCTAAACCTAGAAAAATGAAAGGGAAAAAAAAAAATAATAATAACTGCAAGAAAAACTTATTGGGTTGCCTCCAAATCAGCGCTTGTTTACCGTCTCGAGCCTGACGGATATCACCTTAATTCTCAGCTTCCAGTGCCACGGAGGTTCCTCCTCTGTCAACGTCTCCACCATGGTAAGGCTTCAATCTCTGCTGTCTTGGATGAAACTCTTTTGGAAGAATCCTCCTGTCATGCCATCTCTTGGTTTTTTTCTTGAATGGCAAATGAAAGTGGTCCTTGCGAGTGGCATCATTCAACCTCCTACAATCCACACACATTCTCCAGCCTGCATCTAACAGTTTCACCACCTCCTTTCTCACCACTTCCTTCATAGTCGGGTTAAGTCTCCTCTGGGGGTGCCTTACTAGTTTCACATGGTCCTCCATAAGAATTTTATGAGTGCAAAATGAAGGACTAATCCCCTTTAAATCGAGATATAGACCACCCTATGGCAGTATTGTGGGTAGTCAAAACTTTCAGCAACTTCTCTTCGTCAGTAGGGGACAACTCAGCGCTAACAATAACGGGATAAGTGTCATCCTTCCCTAGAAAAACATACTTCAGATTAGAAGGGAGCTCCTTTAGTTCCACCTTAGGAGTAACAGGTGGCGCGTCATAATCTTTCTTCTCAGCTCCTCAACCTGTAAATCAGAATTCTCCTTTGCAGAAACCTCTTCTTCCACTTGTAATAATTGATCAAGATCATCCTCCATAGGCTCATCTGAACCTTCTTGAAAAACTTTTGAATGGCCTCATCAACCACGTCAATTTTGAAGCAGTCACTATTATCAGCTGGGTATTTCATTGGTTGAAACACATTGTAAGTGACTTTCTCATCATTCATTTGAAACTCCATTTTTCTTGCAGCTACATCAATTATCGCTCTAACAGTAGCCAAGAAGGGTCTTCCCAAAAGTAAAGGAATTTCAGCATCTTCCTCCATGTTAAGAACCACAAAATCCACCGGGAAGATGAATTTGTCCACTTTCACAAGCACATCCTCAATGACACCTTCTGGCTTCTTAATGGACCTATCCGCCAACTGTAGTGACATCATAGTGGGCTTCATCTCTTTAATTCCGAGAGCTTTCGAAACAGATAAGGGCATTAAATTTATACTAGCTCCCAGATCACAAAGTGCTCTGCTCATATTGACGTTCTCTATTGCACAAGGGATGCTAAAGCTGTCTGGATCTTTAAGCTTTGGTGGCAACTTTGTTTGAATAATGGCACTACACTTCTTGAGTCAATGCCACTGTTTGACCTCTTGCAACTTATGCTTCTTTGAAAGCAAATCTTTCATGAATTTTGCATAATTAGGCATATTTTCAAGAGCTTCTGCAAAAGGAATGTTAATCGCAATTTCTTAAAAATATCCCGAACACTGCATCTTTTGTTTCGAATCTGCTTGCTTCAACCTTTGGGGATAAGGAGGTTTCGCATAAGAAGGAGTGGGAGACTTCTTTGTAGCTATCTCCTTTGGAACCTGCTGCACATTACATTTCTCAACCTCTTCCTCCCTTTCTCGGACTGTCCTTCATCGAACAGATTTCTCAACCTATTGAACCACTATACCACTTCTTGTAGTTATGGCCTTACAATGCTCCTTTGGATTGACTACAGTATCACTAGGGAAGGACTCTTGGCTTCTCTCTGCTATTTGCTTTGATAGTGACTAATCTGATTCTCCAAATTCGGATCGAAGCCTCGTGATTTTGAGAGAAGACTTTGTTTCATTAGGAAAGCTTCGACCCCCGTATGTATTCGGTAGTGGTAAGAGTCAAGCTGTGTCAAAGCCTTTTCAGATCGGTAGTGGTGGTTTGGTGGAACTGCCGAGGTCTTTGCTTGGGGTTTATAGGAAAAGTTTGGGTGAGATTTCCAGCCAGGATTGTATGTGTTGCTATACGGGTTGAACTGATTCCTAGGAGGATCACCCATGTAATTAACCTCAGCTGTTTCTCTAGTTATGAATGCTGCACAATCTCCATTAGCTTGTTCCCCTTTGCAAAAATCACAAAGCAAAGGAGGCTGAGAAGTGATAGATGATACCTGAGAAGAGGCAAGTTGTTTAGTGATGGAAGCTAACTGCTGTTGGATCACCTTGTTTTGTTGGGCAATGTTCTCATTGTGGGCCAACATTGTATTGTAAGAGTCTAGCTGAAGAACTCCCCTCTTTGGTTGTGGAGTAACAATTTCATTCTCAAAGGACCCCATAGCCTCAAACAACTCCAATGATTCATCTGGAGTTTTATTTTTTTAGTGTACCACCTGCTGCAGCATTAATCATCATCCTAGAGGACGGAAGCATCCCATTGAAGAATATTCTCACCTGATCATAGTTTTGCAGCTCATGTTGTGGGCACTTCCTAAGCAACTCCTTGAATCTTTCCTAAGCTTCACAATATGATTCCCCATTACCTTGAGTAAAGCAACGGATGTCTGCGACAGACTTTGTATACTTAGAAGAAGGAAAAATTTCTCAAGGAACTTTGTGGTAATAATGTCCCAAGTGGAGAGACTTCCATTAGGACAAGAACGAAGCCAAGCTCTGCTTCCCCGTCAAAGAGAAAGGAAACAGTCTCACACGAATAGCCGCTTCAGAAACCCCATTCATCTTGATGGTATCACAAATCTGCAGAAAAGTCTCAATATGCTGATTAGGATCCTCTAAATCACTCCCACTAAAAGAGCGTTGTTGAACCAAGCTTATGAGGGATGGCTTGATTTCAAAATTATTCGCATTCACGGCGGGATTGACAATGCTAGTTGCAGCCCTGGCAGGATTAAGCGTCATGTAATCGCCCATGGTCCTCTTTGGAGGAGGAGGAGGAGGATCTATAACATTTTCTGCCATTATAACCGGTTCAGTCTCAGTACTAGAGCTACTAGCCTTTCCTTTTCTCTGTTTAGCAAGTTTCTGGTTTCTCCTTGCTTTGTCTTTTCAATTTCGGGATCAAAGCTGCAGTAATTTACAGCGGTGGTACCTCATAAACAGTAGGATAACAAAAGAAAAGAAAAATCCAATCTAGAGTTTCAATAACTACTCTTAGTGTTGAAATAAAACTATTCCCTAACAGCGGCGCCAAAAACTGGTAGCGACTTCGGCAAGTGCACCGATCGTTACAAGTAATAAAGTATGTGAGAAAGAGATCGTCCCACGAGGAATAGTACTCCAACCACTAATTCGTTATTTAAGCTTTAGTTGGATCAATGAGTAATAGGGGTTGATTTGTAACCAAACAGAATTTTTAAGGAATTTAATCAAGAAACGCATTCAAGATTAAGAATCTCAAGAACGATTGTTTAGAAAAGATAATCAATAGAAAAAAACGCAGCTAGGGCATAGAATTCCCCTATGTTCCTCTAAGTATTTGAATTAAGTCCCTAATTGATTATTATTCTCACATTGACGACCAATTCTCTAAAATTAGACTAAGTCCCAATGTCTTGATGCTACCTTAATCCGTTATCTTTGAAAACAACCTAATGTCTTAGTATTGTTTAGAAAAATCAATATGTTTACCAGAATTATGCGATCGCATAAATTCGTAAGCCTATGTCTAGCTCATGCAATTCTACGATGAATTAACGGTTCTAGTTAAATGTACCAACATCTCTATTGTCATACACTAACCTATAAACAATCTAAAAGGCGATCACTCTTTAAGAAAGTGTTAAGCACAGGTAATCCATTCAGTTAAGAAAACAATAATCAAATAATATTCCAAATAAATCTTTAAATTCACAAAGGGTTCATCCTCGCCCTAACTTCTAAAGAAAACTAGCCAAGCATGGCTAGGTTAACAAAATAAAAGAGATGAAAAGGAAATCCAAATTTCATTCTCCGTTATGCGTCTCCTTCTGCGTCGTCGAATTCGTCCTCTTGCGCCTCTCCTCGTTCACCGCGTCATCAATTCGTTTGTCTTGTTTTCGGCCGTCCCTTGCTTCTTTTTTCGTCTTTTTCTTGCGGCAATCAATCCTCCTCTTTTATGCTGTACGTCTTGCCATTTATATTAGTTCCCCTCTCTATTTGCTGCGGGTCCCACCTTTATCCCAATTTCTTCAAGATCTCATCTACGTGGGCTTCCTTGTGTGATCTGCTACTTCTCTTTTTCAAGGGATATATCATATCCTTTTCATTATAATATAATATAACATAATATATATTATATAATATATATATAATATAATAATATATCTCTTCAATTTTCTGTTATGATATTCTTTTATCCTATATTTAATTAAAAGATAGATAAATATATAAAATATAATTAAATAGGTATAATATTAATAAATTCAATCCAATATCTCCCAGAATCTATCTTTATTTAATTATAAAATATCTACTTATCACGTTAGGAGAAAATTCCATTGTTGAGATGTGTAGTTGCTGTGCCAATGAACGACTCTCTCAGAGTTACAGCACGTTCGTATGATCATGACCCTATCTCTAATAATAATGTTGAGATTGCAGATGGCACGGTAGAGTTCCCAGTTCAGGAGACAATTCCGGCTGAATGCAACGAGGAGTACATTATCGGAAGAGACGGTAATGGGGTACAAGTGACAATCGATTGGAGTTCTGGTTTCTAAGTCGTTGTTGAGAAATGGCTTCCGTGTGCATCCAAGATAATATTATATTTTTCCAATATTTGGTGTTTCTTTACTGCGTGCGTCATTATTTTGTTTATTATGTCTTAAGTAATTAAGTTGATGTAATGTGTTAAGTGTGGGCCCAGTCCCTTCGATTTTCATGCAAGTTCGTTCATGAAATCTAAATGTCGTGTACTCGAAGAGTTCTTACTGTAGGTAACAATTTTTATTTGAGGTTGAGCTTAATTACTTTCAATGGTGCATGTGATTATTAAACTATGCACGTGGCTAGTTGTGGCCATTAGTTACATGGTTAGTTTCTTCAATGCACACGTGTCACTATAATAGAATGGGTCTTAACCCTTTATATACGATACACTGCAAGAATCACTCCCCACCAGCACCACCATTGTCTACTGCCACCTATGTAAAGCCCAAACCCCACAAATTTTTATTAGTGCGGTTATAACTCATTCACCTACATTTTATTTCAACTATTATATTCAACAATTATATAAGCAGCTGCTTTCACGCTATATTAATAATTAGGTAAAATATTCCTTCCAATCCTTTTTATAAGTAAAAAAATTAAACAAAATTTCCAAATCAAGCATATGAAAAATTAGTTAAAAGCAATAAATATGTATGAGATATATATTTTCTAATCATACCCTAAACGTAAATTTTATAAAATTTACTAGATTCCTATCTCATTAAATTGTTTTTTATTATAACTCATGTACTGATGTACTCAATATACTTTTAATAGAGGGTTCAAACTCACAATCTCACTCTCAAGAAAGTTATAAGGGAGATGTTTAGTGTTATTTCCACTACATTTTTCGGACTGGAACTCATTAATTCAGCTAATAAGGCCCAAACCCCACAAATTTTTATTACAATCAGTGCAATTATAATTACTGACCCGCCTACATTTCCTTTCAACAATTGTATATGCACCTACTTTTAACACTATATTAATTAGATAAAATACTCCTTCCAATTCTTTTTATAAGTAAGAATTAACCAAAATTTTAAGATCACACGTATAAAAATATTGGTTAAAATTAGTTAAGAGCAATAAATGTAAGAAATGTAATTTTTTCCTTAGTTATACACGCTGTACTCTTTTTCCCTTATCTAGGTTTTGTCCCACTGGGTTTTCTGTAAAGGTTTTTAATGAGACAACATTGGAAAGTGTATCAATGGATGATGTACTCTTTTCTTTGGCTAGGTTTTTATCCCACTGGGTTTTTCCTAGTTAAAGTTTTTAATGAGACACATTCATAATGGACATTCAAGGGGGAGTGTTATCAATATATTATGAGGATGACCCATTATGGGCATTAAGGTTGCCCACTACTATCATGGTGGGGAGTGGGTAGTCACCCACTACATTTATGGTGGAGAGTGGATAGAAGCTACATAAAACTTCCCTGCTCTCCAACCATTATAAATAGTCCCCTACCCCCTTCAGAAATGTACACGAAGAAACTGAATGAGAATTTCTCTCTCTTGAATCTCTCTTGCTCTTGTTCTCTATCTTTTACTTCTTCTATATCTTTATTTTTATAACACGTTATCAGCACGAGAGTGATAATTGAATATTTAATACACTTCTTTTTATCTCTTGATTAATAATTTAGGACTCTTTAGTTAATAAATAATGGCTTTTATACTTATTTGGGCCTTTGATTAGCTTTTAGCCATTTTTAATAATAAAATTCCAGTTTTACATTGCTTCACTATTTTTACCATAACTCTTGAACCAGACATCAGATTTGCCTCATTTTTGTCTCATATTTCAGATGATTCAGAGAGCTACAATTGTTATGAAGACATGAAGAGCAAATTCAGACAAGAGGGTGGTCAATTTTGGAGCCGAAGTCTGGATTTTATTTGGGTACGAATTTTGTAATTAAAGCCCACTTTTATTTTAATTTCATTTTGGGCTGAACCATTAGACCTAATTCATTTTTAGGTTATCTTTAAGTGAGGCAGCCGCCACAAACATTCATTCATTCACGTTTTTACACAGTTTTGGATTAAATACAAAAGTTTTATTTTCTCTCAAATGTTCTTCGCGTTCTTCGTGTTCTTCGTCTTTTCTTCATTTCTTCCAGCCATGCTCGGCTAAACACGTGATTAACCCAACATTGAGGATTCCATGATTCGTCCAGAGAGCTTGTGCTTAATTGATAACGTTACTCGTTTCAGTTTTCATCTTATCGGATCCGATTTCTGAAAATAGTTTGAATATTAGATTTAATATTCGGTTTGGTTCATCCCAAGGACTGAGTTCGAACTAGGTTTAAGTGTTGCTGTGCGATCATACAGTGAGGCGCCACTGTTCGGACAAATGCTAGGCGATCATCTAGTCGAGGGAATTTCTGGACGGATGCAGAGATCTCGGTTCGTCCCGAACCAAGCGCGAGTTCGTTCATATTTCACTCAAGGATGGAAGTTTCGGAATCTAAACGTTGGGTTGATCGTTTTTAATCTGTTTCAGTTTATTAACGGTTTTCTATCTGTTTCTACATATTTCGGTTTATTTCAATTTATTTCGTTTTAATCTGTTGAATCAAAAAAATCCCCCATTTCCATTTAGCTGTTTACTTTGTTGTTATTAATCAAACCCGCTGCAAGTTCGTTGGGGAAACGACCCAGGTTCCGTATTTCTACAAATCATTTTCGAACTTGGTTATTTTGGGAGACACGGCAAAAATCTTTCCAGAGAGCTCTAACGTAAGTATGATATCTTTAATGATTTCATCTTTTTTCTTTAAGGATATATGTTTATTTTATCCGAGTTCTTTTATATTGTTATTATTGTATGGCCAGAAGCCATACGCCTTTAATTTCTTATTATAAAATTATATGACCAGAAGTCATATTTCTTTAATTCTTATTTTGATATTATATGGCCAGAAGCCATACGCCTTTAATTTCTTATTATGAAATTATATGACCAGAAGTCATATTTCTTTAATTTTTATTTTTGTTATTATATGGCCAGAAGCCATACGCCTTTAATTTCTTATTTTGAAATTATATGACCAGAAGTCATATTTCTTTAATTTTTATTTTGTTATTATATGGCCAGAAACCATACGCCTTTAATTTCTTATTATAAAATTATATGACCAGAAGTCATATTTCTTTAATTCTTATTTTGATATTATATAGCCATAAGTTATATAACTTTTATCTTCTTATGGTATGGCTGGAAGCCATAGTGTTCAAACTTTTGTTCATGGCCTGAAGCCATAAAATGTTGATATTATATGACCAGAAGTCATATAGCTTTCATCTTGTTATTATATGGCCAGAAGCCATAATGTTCAACTTTTATTTATCCCGAAGATAAACGGGCTGAAGCCATAAAATTTTAATTTTGTTGCAATACTTTATGAATTTCCTGTTATTATCTTTAGTGTTTTATATTCTAATAATTCCCATTTATTTCTTTACTTAGTCTGAACCATGTCAAACCTTGTAAAACTTGAATTTGTGGCTCTTGACATTACCGAAAAGAACTATTTATCTTGGATGCTGGAATCCATTTGAATGCCCATGGTCTGGAAGACACAATTAAAGAAGGGAATCCAACATCTAATCAAGATAAAGCCAAATCCATGATTTTTCTACGCCGCCATTTGCATGAAGGTCTAAAAATTGAGTATTTGACAGTGAAAGACCCACTTGTTCTATGGAACAATTTGAAAGATAGATATGACCATCAGAAGATGGTCATCCTCCCAAAAGCTCGTTATAATTGAATACATTTGTGTTTACAAGATTTTAAAACTGTGAGCGAGAGTATAACTCAGCCATGTTCAGAATTACTTCTCAGTTAAAATTATGTGGAGAGGATATTACTGATGAAGATATGTTAGAAAAAACATTCTCTACATTTCATGCATCCAATTTGCTCCTGCTGCAGCAATATTGTGAAAAGGGTTTCAAGAAATATGCTGAATTAATTTCTTGTCTCCTTGTGGCTGAACAAAACAATGAGCTTTTATTGAAAAATCATGAATCCCGTCCAACAGGCTCAACTCCATTCCCAGAGCGAATGTAGTAACTAATGAATCTTTTAGTAGCCGAGGACGTGGACGTAAAGGTGGCTACAACCGTGGGCGTGGCCGTAGCCATGGTCCAAATCGTGGCGGATCAAATTCCCGAAACCGAAAGTGGGGAAAGATTGATAAGAACCACAAAAGGGAAACTAGTGGAACTAGTGGGCATAACAAATATGCTGAAAATGCATGCTATCGTTGTGGTGGAAAAGGTCATTGGTCCTGTACCTGCCGTATGCCAAGACACTTAGTTGAGCTTTACCAAGAATCACTAAAAAGTAATGGTAAAGGGTCAAAGATTGAAGTAAATCATGTTAAGAATTCCAAGTTTGAAGATGTTGATTTTACTCATTTGAATATTGATAAGGTCAATTCTGAGTTTGAAGATCTTGATTTTACTAGTTTGGATGTTGCTGATTTCTTAGTATAAATTATCTTTTCCTATTTGGAACTGTTATGTTTTAGTATGTTTAAACTTTCTTCTATCATATGTATTTCTTTTAATTATGTTTTTTTATGTATCTTTTAATGAGGAATGAATCTTGTTAGCATCAATCCTGAAGATTTGTGTCTTGTTGATAGCGCAACAACCCACACCATACTAAAAAGTGATAAATATTTTTCTTCCTTGGTAATGCAAGAAGCCAATGTTCAAACTATATCTGGTAATATAAATTTGATTGAAGGCTCCAGAAGAGCTAATATTTTGTTACTTGAAGGAATAAAATTATGTATTGGTAATGCATTTTATTCTACCAAATCTAAGAGAAACTTATTGAGTTTCAATGATATCCGCAGAAATGGATATCATATAGAAACAACAACTAAAAATAATTAGGAATGTCTTGCCATCACAAATATAGTTTCTGGTAGAAAATGCATATTAGAAAGCTTTCTTGCCTTTTCTTCTGGTTTGTATTATGTTGGAAATTATGCCCTAGGGGCAAGTCATTGTACTTATCAACGATCCCCATATGAATTGGGTAGTCGCAATGTCTTGCTAGAGGCCGCTTGCGACTTGTGGGCTGGTACAGTATTGGCCCGCTGCCAATCTCATGTGGGCTGCGGTGCACACAAGAATGGCCCAACACGAGCAGAGTGTCGAGATTCATTGAATCTTAAATGTGTTTAAGATTTAATGAATACTTATTTAATCTAGGATGTGTGTGTATATATATATGCATATATAAATATATTAAATTCGAAAATAATAATGATATTATTTATTGACAATAATATTATTTTATATAGTATTTAATTTATTTGATAAATTAAATAACTATAATAAATTGAGATATTGTATCTCAGATTTAATTTTCGAATAAAGATATTGCATATCGATTTAATTTAAATCGAGATATCGGATCTCATTTTAAATTAAATATAATGATATCATATCTTGATTTAATATATATATTAAATTCGAAAATAATAATGATATTATTTATTGACAATAATATTATTATATATAGTATTTAATTTATTTGATAAATTAAATAACTATAATAAATTGAGATATTGTATCTCAGATTTAATTTTCGAATAAAGATATTGCATATCGATTTAATTTGAAGCGAGATATCGGATCTCATTTGAAATTAAATATAACGATATCATATCTTGATTTAATTTATAAATATAAATTAAATCGAGAGGGCTTTTAATTCGGATTAAATAAATAGATTTGATTAGATCTATCGATAGATTTAATTAATATATTTTTAATCCAGATTCAAAATTTGTTTTGAATATAATACGCTGCCAGGTTTAGAAAACCGACGGGACATTTTGTCGAGCGTATTAGAAAGCCGCGAAACCCTAGATAGAAAATAGAGAGACGCACGATTCGAAGCGCTAGCACTTCCGTTCGTGTTTCTGAAGGCTGTTCGTGTGGATACCGGTAGAGGAAGGCGATTCTAAAGAGTGAAGCCTGGCGATCGAGAAGGTAGCCCACCGGTTCAACGATTCTGCAAAGTACGATTCGTAAACCCTAAACCTTGATTTAAACGCCGTTGAGCGATCCGCCTAAGGGATCCGTAAATTTTTTTTACTCCGCTGCGTGTACGGATCCCAACAGTGGCATCAGAGCCAACTGAACCGTGCGTTTAAATTAGGTTTTACGCGTGATAATATATATATGATATATATGCTAAAACCGATCTTTGTATGCGTTTGAATTACAAAACTCGCGTTAGGGTTTCTACGGATAGCTAGTCGGATATTGCGTCGCTTCTACGAATTGTCAGATCGGTTGTGTAGGCGATCGCGTGGATGCAAAACGTTCAGATCCGATGTCGATCAGTTCGTTAGGGTTTGAAATTTTCGGGAAAAAAAAATCACGTTTTTTTTTTGGAAATTATTTTCGAAAAAATCACGTTTTTTGGGAATTTTTTTTTCGAAAATAATATTTTATTTTGAAATTTCTAACGAGACGGCCTAGTAAGGATCCCTTTGATTGTCGTAGCGTGAGAATTTAAATCATGATATTATATTGTATTTATAATATAATATAAATTAGAGAATTAAATCATGATATTATATTATATATAGTATATAATATAATTTAAATTAGAGAATTTAAATCATGATATTATATTATATTTATAATATAATATAAATTAGAAAATTTAAATCATGATAAGATTAATCATAATATTTTATTTCATAATTGTATGACTTAATATATGTTGTGATTTACCTTTCAAATGTTGTTTGAGTATGGTGAACAACATGGCTCTAGAGTTTTACAATTGTTGTAAATTTTAAATATGGCATGTGAGTCATGCCTCTCTCTCTCTAAATACTCTTGATGTACTTCTTTTTGTTTTAGAGAAGTCCTCTCATTGGTTTGAGAGGATTTTAGGTTAAGGTTGAGCCATGTTGTGTCACAATTTTAATTATGTCTTGATTTGATCATTGCATAATTAATTTAGAATTTTAATTATGTTTTGATTAGATCACTCATAATTAATTTAGAATTTTAATTATGTTTTGATTAGATCACTCATAATTAATTTAGAATTTTAATTATGTTTTGATTAGAATCACTCATAATTAATTTAGAATTTTTAATTATGGTTTGATTAGATCACTCATAATTAATTTAGAATTTTAATTATATTTTGATTAGATCACTCATAATTAATTTAGAATTTTAATTATATTTTGATTAGATCACTCATAATTAATTTAGAATTTTAATTATTTTTGATTAGATCACTCATAATTAATTTAGAATTTTAATTATGATTTGATTAGATCACTCATAATCAATTTAGAGTTTTAATTATATTTTGACTAGATCACTCATAATTAATTTAGATATTATATGAGATACAATAGTGATTGCATTCATATAAGTATAATTAATAGGATTAATCTAATTATACCCTCTAAATAAAATCTTAAGTCATAATGCCACCAATAAATGAATACTTGTCAAAACCTAGATCGCCTATTTGTATGTTCCACCAAAGTGGATGCATCTGAGTTATCTTGGTGAGACAAGAGTGAGTAATGGTGATACTCAATATTCATTATTGTCCTGACTTAATTGAGATTATCAAAACGGTTTTGGATCTCAAGGCATTAGATGGGATTAAACATGCCACGTCATATGATGATTAAATCCCATAAAGATCTAAGAGTTACATATGATGTAATTGGCAAGGGGTTTGCCTACCTAAATAACTTAATTTAAGCGTCCTGCCAAAGCGGACTTAAATTTAAGCCAAATATGGATCTTAGCCCACTAATTATAATGAGGGTTGTTAATTCGGTGGGAGGTTACTACTTAAACTTTGCATACCTTTAGTTGTAGAATCATGTAGTCTAGTAATACTTCAACACCATCAATGCGATCAGTCCTTGAGAAGGACGAACTCGATGAGACAAACTCTCTTGACATGTTTGGGACTTAAGCGTTGATCCTAAACACGAAAGAAAAGAGTATCTCATCAATCAACCCATTCTTGACGAGCCTTCAACTGCGGATCCAAGAGCTCGATCGATGCTTATAGGAAGCATAAAGATGACTCTGTGGATGCGAGGATGCTCGATGCTTGCCACTATGCTTCTAGACCTCAATAAAGATCTAGAACATGTGGAGTCTTTTGAGATGATTATTCATCCTACGGAAATGTTCCAAGAATGTGCAAGGCTTGAGAGGCTTGAATTCCCATGTCCCAGGAGTTAGCTACGGATGTGATCTTCAACTCACTCCCGGGAAGTTATGATAACTTTGTCATGGATTACAACATGAACAACATGGAGGAATCAATTTAAAGCGCATGAAATGCTCAAAACTGGTGAGCTAAGCCTTACGAAGAGGCCCAATACTGTTTTGTCCGCTCGTAAAGGAAGGGGAATGAAACGGAAAGCCAAGAAGGAAAAACCTCGAAGGATAGAGTCTGCTTCTTTTACAATGAACTTGGTCATTTGAAAAGAAATTGCAAACTCTACCTCGAAGATCTCGGACAAGAACAAGAAGGATAGCGGGGCTATCGCTTCAAGTATCTATGTCATAGATATTCGTTTTTCTACTTCCTCAACATGGGTATTGGATACTACATGTGGATCTCACATTTGAATAAATGTAGGATCTCAAGGACTGTAGAAAATTGAATGGATATATCTATGACATAACTAGTAAAAGGTTCAAGTCAAATGATTTGAATCCGACCTATCTATGGCATTGTCATCTAGGCCATATAAATGAGAAACGCATTTCGAAACTCCATAAAGATGGATTTCTTAACTCATTTGATTTTGAATCAATTGATACATGCGAGTCTTGTTTATTGGGAAAGATGACAAAGGCATCTTTTACTGGACACAGTGAGAGAGCCACCAATTTATTGGGCCTTATACATACTGGTGTGTGTGGACCAATGAATACATCTCGCGAGGAGGTCATTTGTACTTCATTACATTTATAGACGATTTCAGTAGATATAGATATATCTATTTAATGAAACATAAGTCGGAATTTTTTTGAAATGTTCAAAATATTCCAAATTGAAGTGCAAAATCAACTTGGCAAAACAATTAAGACACTTCGATCTGATCGGGGTGGTGAATATTTGAGCCAAGAGTTCATTGACCATCTTAGGAGTTGTGGGATCGTCTCGCAACTTACTCCTCCAGAACACCTCAATGGAATGGTGTTTCGAGCGGAGGAATCGAACTCTTTTAGATATGGTTCGATCTATGATGAGTCAAACAGATCTTCCACCTTCCTTTTGGGGCAATGCCCTAGAAAGCATTGCGTTCACACTAAATCGTGTTCCGCCAAAGGCAGTTGAAAAGACACCATATGAGATATGGACTGGGAAGAAGCCCAGTTTGTCATTTCATAAAAATTTGGGGATGTGAGGTTTATGTTAAACAACAAGCCTCTGATAAATTATCATCCAGATCCTCAAAATGCCTATTTGTGGGGTATCCTAAGAAAACTAAAGGATACTATGTCTACAATCCCACCGATCACAAAGTGTTTGTTATTCGAATGGTGTCCTTTGGAGAAAGAGTTTATCTCTAAAAGAGCTTGGGAGTAAGGTGAAACCTCGAAGAAGTTCGAGAGTCACAAGGACAATGTAGAACCACAGATGGAAACCGAAGAAGACTCACAACAAGTTGTCGAGCCTACGCTAGTAACACAAGGCCCACGAAGGTCCGATAGAACACGCCACAGCCTCAGAGATATGGATTTCTGATTACTAGAAGCCTTGATGTTTTGCTCATTGAGCACAATGAGCCAACTACCTATCGCGAGGCCATGGTGGGACCCAACTCCGAAAGATGGCTTAGTGCCATGAAGTCTGAAATGCAATCCATGTACGACAATGAGGTATGGGCCTTAGTCGATCCACCTGAAGGTGTAAAAACCATTGGGTGGAAGTGGGTTTTCAAAGAGAAAACTGACATGGATAGCAAAGTAAATATCTTCAAGGCACGACTGGTTGCAAAAGGATTCACTCAAACTCATGGTGTGGACTATGATGAAACCTTTTCCCCAATTGCAATGGCCAAATCAATCGAATCCTTCTTACCATTGCATCATATTATGACTATGAAATATGGCGAGATGGACGTCAAAACAACATTCCTTAACGGAAAGCTCCTTGAGGATGTGTACATGACACAACTGAGGGTTTTGTGCGTCCGAGGACTCAGTAAAGTTTGCAAGCTTCAAAGATCCATTTATGGTTTGAAGCAAGCATCTACGAGCTGGAATCATCATTTTGATGAAGTAGTCAAAGAGTTTGGATTCATTCAAAACATAGATGAACCTTGTGTTTACAAGAAGGTTAGTGGGAGCACAGCTTGTATTTCTAGTGCTTTATGTTGATGACATCCTACTCATTGGGAATGACATTCCTACCTTGCAAAGTGTCAAGTCTTGGTTAGGAAAGTCTTTCTCAATGAAAGATTTAGGCGAAGCCACTTACATCCTTGGGATTAGGATCTATAGAGATAGATCTAAGAGGCTGATAGGCCTAAGTCGAGCACATACATAGACAAGATACTGCATAGATTCAAGTATGCAGATTCCAAAAGGGTTACATGCCCATGTCTCATGGCATTCATCTCAGTAAGGATTTGTGTCCTACTACACAAGATCAAAGAGACCGCATGAGTAAGATTCCATATGCCTCCGCCATTGGATCTATCATGTATGCCATGTTATGTACTCGATCGAATGTCTCATATGCCTTGAGTATGACCAGCAGATATCAACAAGATCCCGATGAGGATCACTGGACTGCTGTCAAGAATATCCTTAAGTACTTAAGAAGGGCTAAGGACTTATTCTTGGTATATGGTGGCTTGGAGGATGAGCTCTGTGTGACCGGTTACACAGATGCGAGTTTCCAAACCTGACCAAGATCATTCAAGATCGCAATCGGGATATGTATTCTGTTGAATGGTGGTGCGGTGGTGGAAGAGCTCTTAGCAGAGCACCGTAGTTGATTCGCGCATAGAAGCCGAGTATATAGCAAAGATCGATGCAATGAGGACGCCTTTTGGATTAGTAAGTTCATTAATGAACTAGGGGTGGTTCCTACCATCTCAAATCCAATAGACTTGTTCTCGTGACAATAGCGGTGCTATTCCGCACCAAGGAGCCTAGGTCACATCAAAGGACCAACCATATACTCAAGCGATTTCATCTTATCGAGAAATCAATGATAGAGGTGATACAAAAAAAAAAATATTATGCAAAGTACCGGAGAAAGCAAGTCATTATACTTTAAACGTTAATGTTATTTAAAGAATTCTCCTTTAGTTATCATTTCATTTGCATGTTTATAGTGATAATCGTATCCCTGGATATATCTAATAGATTATCCTAAATGTCCTCAGTGGTCATCATCTCGCGGAGCAAAGATGAAATAAGACCAATGTGACTTTGATGAGTATGGGATACGAGTCAAAGTCATAGGCACTTGTAAGAGTACAAGGTCTTGGACCGACCCACTATGAGAAAGCTGCATGGAATAGGTCATAAGCTTTTCTCATGTATAACCGCGACACAACGCCCTTTGACTGAGATCATCATGGATTCCTACATGATGAGTCGCAGTCTTTGACCTAGTCAAAAGTCACCTTTGACCGGGTGATGATAAAGGCTAGGATCGGGATCGGTGGTTCTCATGCGGAGGAATGTGAGTGGTCAAGATGGGATTTGTCCCTCACATTTGTAGAGAGATAATCTTGGGCCCTCGATGAGTGAGTCTCGAGAAATGTATGGCCATACTACGATGGAAAGGAGTTTCCATCTCAATTGTTAGACTACTCAAGAATCGAGAAAGTAATGGTTAAGAACAGAAGTTGACATTTTCCATGCCTCATCCTTGACCAAATTATCGCGTGACAAAAGGGACGTGACATGGTTGTACGATAGGTTATATCGCATAAACAATGACGTTGATCCTCTTACTAAGCCGCTTGCACAAGTAAAACATGAGCGTCATGTTAGGGCAATGGGAATTAAGGTAATTAATGATTGCACCTAGTGCAAGTGGGAGTCTGTTGGAAATTATGCCCTAGGGCAAGTCATTGTACTTATCAACGATCCCCATATGAATTGGGTAGTCGCAATGTCTTGCTAGAGGCCGCTTGCGACTTGTGGGCTGGTACGAAGATTGGCCCGCCGCCAATCTCATGTGGGCTGCAGGTCGCACACAAGAATGGCCCAACACGAGCAAGAGTGTCCAGATTCATTGAATCTTAAATGTGTTTAAGATTTAATGAATACTTATTTAATCTAGGATGTGTGTGTATATATATATGCATATATAAATATATTAAATTCGAAAATAATAATGATATTATTTATTGACAATAATATTATTATATATAGTATTTAATTTATTTGATAAATTAAATAACTATAATAAATTGAGATATTGTATCTCAGATTTAATTTTCGAATAAAGATATTGCATATCGATTTAATTTGAAATGAGATATCGGATCTCATTTTAAATTAAATATAATGATATCATATCTTGATTTAATATATATATTAAATTCGAAAATAATAATGATATTATTTATTGACAATAATATTATTATATATAGTATTTAATTTATTTGATAAATTAAATAACTATAATAAATTGAGATATTGTATCTCAGATTTAATTTTCGAATAAAGATATTGCATATCGATTTAATTTGAACCGAGATATCGGATCTCATTTGAAATTAAATATAACGATATCATATCTTGATTTAATTTATAAATATAAATTAAATCGAGGGCTTTAATTCGGATTAAATAAATAGATTTGATTAGATCTATCGATAGATTTAATTAATATATTTTTAATCCGATTCAAAATTTGTAAAAACGACGGGACATTTTGTCGAGCGTATTAGAAAGCCGCGAGAAACCCTAGATAGAAAATAGAGAGACGCACAGTTCAGAGGCGCTAGCACGCTTCCGTTCGTGTTTCTGAAGGCTGTTCGTGTGGATACCGGTAGAGGAAGGCGATTCTAAAGAGTCGGCTTCTGCTGATCGAGAAGGTAGCCCACCAGTTCAAATTGTTCTGCAAAGGTACGATTCGTAAACCCTAAACCTTGATTTAAACGCCGTTGAGCGATCCGCCTAAGGGATCCGTAAATTTTTTTTACTCCGCTGCGTGTACGGATCCCAACATATTATACATTTATAAGCACAATTGAAACACATGCTATTGTAAACCAGAAGTTTACCAATACAGACCAAAAGTTTGCTAATGTAAACCAGCAGTTTGCCAATGTAAACAAGAAGTTTACTAATGAATTTAATGTTTGGCATGACCGGTTAGGCCATCCTCGGCCCTCACCAAGCAAAGTAGAAAATGAGTCTCTCACATTTCTAGAACGAATACAGGGAGATATTTGTGGGCCAATACACCCACCTTGCGGACCATTTAGGTACTATATGGTTTTAATCGACGCATCAACCAAATGGTCGCATGTTTGCTTATTTTCTCGCAACCTGGCGTTTGCGAGATTACTTGCTCAATTGATTAGATTAAGAGCACATTACCCTGATTATCCTATCAAGAAAATACGTCTTGATAATGCTGGTGAATTTACTTCACAAGCTTTTAATGAATATTGTATGTCCCATGGAATTGATATTGAACATCCTGTAGCTCATGTTCATACGCAAAATGGACTTGCAGAATCATTGATTAAATGATTACAACTTATTGCAAGACCTTTACTTATGAGATCTAATCTCCCAATTTCTGCTTGGGGCCATGCCATTTTGCATGCAGCAATGTTAATTCGTATAAGGCCAACTAGTTACTTAAAAGGTTTCCCCCTTACAAATGGTTTTTGGTCAAGAACCTAATATTTCCCATATAAGAATTTTTGGGTGTGCAGTACATGTGCCGATAGCACCACCTCAACGTACTAAATTGGGTCCAAAAAGAAGAAGGGGGATATATGTTGGGTATGAATCTCTTTCAATCATAAAATATTTAGAACCATCTACAGGAGATTTATTTACAACACGATTTGCCGATTTTCATTTTGATGAATCAGTTTTCCCAACATTAGGGGAGAAAATAAGCAGTTGGGTAAAGAAATTAGCTGGAATAGATTATCATTGGCTCATTTTGATCCTCGTACAAAACAATGTGAATTGGAAGTTCAAAAGATAATTCATTTGCAGAATTTAGCTAATCGAATGCCAGAAGCATTTACTAACCCAAAGAAAGTAACAAAGTCACATGTCCCATTGCTAATGCTCCTATTCGGATTGATGTCCCTGAAGGACAACCCATTATAAATGAATCTAAAGCACGCTTGAAGCGTGGCAGGCCCATCGGTTCTAAGGATAAAAATCCTCGAATGAGAAAAGGAGCTAAGAATATAGATGGTCAAGTCGAGGATAATCGAGAAAAGCTAGTAGCTCCAGAAGAGCCATCTCCTAAAGAGTTATTATCTCCTGAAGAGAATATTGTAGTCCCAGAAGAGACCCAGGTACCTAAAATATGTGAAAATAATGAAATCTCAATAAATTATGTTATGAATGGTATCCGATGGGACCGAAATGAAGTCAACGTTGATGACATCTTTGTTTATCATATAGCATATGATGTAATGAATGATAATGAGGATCTAGAGCCAAGATCCATTAGCGAGTGCCAACAGTGAAAGGATTGGCCCTTATGGAAAGATGCCATTAATGCAGTTGATTTACATTTGATGGATGTTGTGACTGCCTATTTGTATGGCTCACTTGACAATGATAGTTATATGAAAGTCCCTAAAGGACTCAAGGTGCCAGAAGCATCTAATTCAAATTCTCGAGAACAATACTCGATTAAGTTAAATAAGTCTCTGTATGGCTTGAAGCAATCAGGGCGCATGTGGTATAATTGTCTCAAGGAATATTTGTTGAAAGAAGGGTATAAAAATGACCCAATAAGCCCATGCATTTTTATGAAAAGATCTAGAAATGAATTTGCTATAATTGTTGTTTATGTTGATGATATCAATATCATTGGAACTCCTGAAGAGCTTCAAAAGGCAATTAATTGTTTGAAGAAAGAATTTGAAATGAAAGACTTGGGCGAAACGAAATTTTGTCTTGGACTACAGATCGAGTACCTAAAGGATGGGATCTTTGTATATCAAGAAACTTATACAAAGAAGGTCTTAGAGCGATTTTATATGGATAAGTCACATCCATTATGTACTCCAATGATAGTAAGGTCTTTGCAAGTAGATAAAGATCCATTCCGACCTCGAGTAATTAGTGACGAAGGTGAAGAAGAACTACTTGGTCCAGAAGTACCATACCTCAGTGCTATTGGAGCACTAATGTATCTTTCCAATCACACACGGCCCGATATATCATTTGCTGTTAACCTATTAGCAAGATATAGTTCTTCACCAACACGAAGGCATTGGAATGGAATAAAACACATTCTTCGTTACCTCAAAGGAACTATGGACATGGGGTTATATTATTCAAATGTATGGAAGCATGAACTAGTTGGTTATGTAGATGCTGGATTTTTGTTTGATCCTCACGATGGCAAATCACAAACAGGCTATCTGTTTACATGTGGAGGTGCATCTATTTCATGGCGATCTATGAAACAGACTATATCAGCCACATCATCTAACCATGCAGAAATTCTAGCAATGCATGAAGCAAGTCGAGAATGTGTATGGTTGAGGTCAGTAATACATCACATACGAACAACCTGTCATTTATCTTCAGGTAAATTGGTCCCAACGGTTCTATATGAAGATAATACTGCATGTATTGCCCAACTTAAAGAAGGTTATATCAAAGGTGATAGAACGAAGCATATTTCACCAAAATTCTTCTTCACTCGTGACCTTCTAAAGGATGGTGAAATAAATATCCAGCAAATCAGTTCAAGTGAAAATCTAGCAGATTTATTCACCAAATCACTTCCAGGTACAACTTTTGAAAAGCTTGTCAATGGAATCGGTCTTCGAAGACTTAAAGATCTTAACTGATGTTGTCATAAGGGGGAGTCGATACACGCTGTACTCTTTTTTCCTTATCTAGGTTTTATTCCACTGGGTTTTCCTGGAAAGGTTTTTAATGAGACAACATTGGAAAGTGTATCAATGGATGATGTACTCTTTTCTTTGGCTAGGTTTTTATCCCACTGGGTTTTTCCTAGTTAAAGTTTTTAATGAGGCACATTCATAATGGACATCCAAGGGGAGTGTTATCAATATATTATGTGGATGACCCATTATGGGAATTAAGGTTGCCCACTACTATCATGGTGGGAAGTGGGTAGTCACCCACTACATTTATGGTGGAGAGTGGGTAGAAGCTACATAAAACTTCCCTACTCTCCAACCATTATAAATAGTCCCCTACCTCCTTCACAAATGTACACCGAAGAAACTGAATGATAATTTCTCTCTCTTGAATCTCTCTTGCTCTTGTTCTCTATCTTTTACTTCTTCTATATCTTTATTTTTATAATAGAATTAACTTTTTAGACAAATATAAACTAATACTGGTTCCCATATGTAGGACTGGAAGGAGTAATTAACTCTTCTTTTGTATAAAAAATTAATTATTCATTTTTAGGCCAAACATGTATATTCCAATTCACCCATATGAATTGATGTAATAAAATGCAATATGCTATGACTATATAATTTTGTTACTTAACAATTTAAATTAAATTTTTTAAAAGAATAATTTTGATCTCTAAAAGTAAATTTTAATGAGTCTTACATATTAGTTTCATGAGTGTTACCGTTTTATTTTTCTATTTTTGTTTTTGAATTAAACAATGTCAAATTTTGTGCAATGATAATAGCTAGGACCGAATGGTTAAAGAAGAAAACGAGTAGTTGATGAGGAGATTTGATCTGCTCTAATTCTATTTATAAGTCATTTTAATATGTTTTGTACATAATAAGAAAAACCTTGTGTGGAATGGAACATCACCAAGAGGGAGGGTGAATTGGAGATTTAAAAAATCTTTTTTGAAAGCTTCTAGAAATGGCGCACAAAACTGGGAATAATAGAGAGATAGAAAGAACGAGCTTGACACAGAAGATTTATACTGGTTTGGTTTCAACTCTTGACCTACGTCCAGTCCCCAGACTCTCTGGGATTTTCACTATCACTTCAATCAGTTACACATTCTATACTTGAAAGTTATCCTCTCACTAGGATACACTCCCCTTCACAAGTTGTAAACTGATAACCCAATCTCAAAGTCCCAATACTTTGAGATTCTTACAATGATTGATAATCAATAATAAACTCTCTAAAAGAGCAGATGAATAAATACTAAAGTTTATAATATCCAAAGATATTATACAGATGAGAGAAACAACAAATGCCCTTTGATCGTTTTGAGCGTTTTCTATTTCTTGTTGTTCTGAGCTGTTGAAGGAATTGAATTCTTCAGCTTATGTATGGTGGAAGCATTTAATGACCATTTGGAAGAATCAATGTGGATGTTGGAAGCATTAAATAGTTGTTAGACCTATTTTGCTTCAAATGCTTGATTCAACCAATGTGCCTAGACGTTCTTTGTTGACTTTCCTTAAGATAAATCCGTTAGATGATTTGGCTTCCAAATGAGGAACGAAAACATTAAAGCCTTAGGAATGTGCAGAGGCTGAGTTGCCGAATCCGTGCTTCGTTTTTTGATCCCAGCATTTAATGTTCTTACGTAATCATTTTGCTTTTTGTTTAATCTTCAATTAATCCTTCATTTGATCTTCTGAAACTTACTAACAAACTGATTAAACATAGTTAAGAACAATAATGAGTGAAGATATGAAGTATACAAATCATACTTGAAGATTTCACAGTTACGGACACGGAGATTTCAAAATAAAGATACATTGCACTCGAGTTAATTCAAGCAAATTGGAGTGCAAGACTCAAGTTTAACATTTTAGGCTCAAGTCACTAGTTCATCTTCTTTAAAAATAGATTTGAAGTTTAAATGAAGATGTCTCTGTATCACTTAGGTTTGAGTTTAAAATGTTTAAACTCCAGTGCATGACTCGAGTTTAATAATGATAGTTCAAGTCAAGCTCTTCGTTCACAAATGAACTTTGAAATATCATTTTGAAAAGATTTGAACCCGTGCAGGCCCGAGTCATTAAGTGCCAAACTCGAGTCAAGGACTTCTTTAATTTGAAAATAAGTTTAAGTCCACAAAGACTAACTAGAGTTTTAAAGAACAGGCTCGAGTCACTTTAAGTTCAAAATACTTTGAAAAACTCTCAACCTTGCACTAACTCGAGTTAACCATAACTGGCTCGAGTCACTTTAAAATTTAAATGCTTTGAAAACTCTCAGCCAAGCACTGACTCGAGTTAACCATTCAGACACTCGAGTCAAGCTAAGTTCAAATGTCTTGACTTACTCTCTGTCTTGCGTAAACTCGAGTTTTGAAACTCCAAACTCGAGTTAAGCTTTGACAGTAAGTCATTGGTTAAGTTTTGAACAAGATTCAAACATTTAATTTAACCATTAACTTCATCTAAGTTTCATCAAAACACATAGAGAACTAACATTCTACCCCTTTTTGATGATGACAACACTTGTAGACCAATTGTCAAGTTTTCAAAAGATTTGAGCAATCAAAAAATTGGAGATGAAATGAACAGAACTCAAAAATAGAACCACAAATATTTATGCCATTTATTTCATTCATTCAAAAGTTAAGTACATCAGAGTTTAAGCACAGAATGAACTAAAATTGAAAATGACAACAAAAATACAACTGATAAACATATATTACAATTGATCAACATATACAACTGAAATGCTCAACAACTTCTCTTTACTTCTCTTTTTCCCCTTTATCATCACTCAAAATAGGAGGAGCAGAGGAGGTAGCAGGTGGTGGAGCTGAAATGGGAACCTCAGGCTTAGAATCAACCAGAGGTGTGGGTGGAAGTAGAGACGGGAAATCGGGCCGAGCCCGTCGAGCTGGCCCGTTTAAGCCCTGGCCCCGTAGGGCTCGGGCTTGAAAAATAGGCCAAAATTTGAAATTGGCCCTGTAGGGCCGGCCTTGCAGGGCCTCAGGCTTAATCGGGCCGGCCCTGTAGGGCCTCGGGCTGACCCGTTAGGCCCGTTTAACTGTAGCTTTTTTAAAAAAAACATTAATTACCTAGTAATGAATGTGTTTATTTGTAATTACTTAGATTTTTTTAGTTTAAACTATAACCATTTTTTATGTTCATTATTATTCTGTATTAAAACACATAATTAGTTATTATAAATTTTAAAGAAGGGATGTTTTCATATTAAATAAACACATACTTTGGTATTATAATATTATATAAGTAATAAATTATAAATATATTTTGTGTAAAATAAGTATAATTATTTTTACCTGTCAGTAAAATCATGTATGAACCGAAGGAATCTGCAGACACACATAAAATAATGAGAGGGAAAGACATTTTGTCGTGGGCATACATAAATCAATTCCTTTGGTTAATATTCTTTTGAAAAAAGAGAGGAAAAAATATATTCTTTGTGTTTATTTGTTTTTGTTACGAATTAATGAATGTATTTATTTGTTGAATGATTTATATTGTTTAGATATTAATGTTGATAACATTTATTTGATAGATTATAACTTTAATGGTTGCAATTTGCTAATTATATTTCTTTGAAAAAATCGAAGGAAAAATAGTTAAAATTTGGAATAGTAATTTTTAGGCCCTGTAGGGCCGGCCCTGGCCCTGGTACTATAAGACCGGGCTTTGAAAAACAGATGTTTTCCTTACTCCTGGCCTTGTAGGGCCAGCCCTGGCCTTGTAGGTCCAGGCCCTATCGGGCCAAGCCGGCCCTGATTCCCAGCTCTAGGTGGAGGAGACTAGTAAGAGGCAGGTGAATCAAGATGAGTGGAAGATGCAGATGAATCCTCATCAAACAAGTCAGCAGTATCTCCAGAAGGAGAAATCCTAACTGTGGAAGTTTGAGAGGGAGGAACAATGATAATTGCTGGAGTAGGGGTGTAATACCCTAAAAATCCTACATATGATAAGTATCATAATCTGGTAAAAATACCTATTGGGAATAGGTGAATATGTGGTCTCAAATCTTGAGTTATAATTACCTTATTTTTAGGGCAATTTCTATTGAAATTTCTATTAAAAATCCCTAAGTGAACTTTTGGGTCATAAAATACCCTGGAAATATTATGATAAATCCCAGGAGGCAAGTAAATATTTATTAAAAATCAGAGAGTATGTTGTCTCTAATTTAGATAATTTATGTGATTATTTTCCTTGGAAAATAATAAGGCAGGATTTAATATTATTTTGGAAACTCTAAATGACCCAATGATTTTTAAAATAATACATAGAGCATAAATTAC
Source organism: Acacia pycnantha (assembly GCA_025563575.1). Lineage (NCBI taxonomy): Eukaryota > Viridiplantae > Streptophyta > Magnoliopsida > Fabales > Fabaceae > Acacia > Acacia pycnantha. Next base: position 52,410 of record JAMWYP010000177.1, on the reverse strand, counting down.
CAATGTCAGTAAAATAGTTGTGAGAAAATAATTTATCTTAAATAAGAAAATTATCAACAATTAGTAAGTGATTAGATAAGTAATTAGGTTCTAATTGTTTAAGCATGATTAAGGGTGATATTTTAAGTTAGAGTAAATACCCTTTTTGGTCCCTGGAAAAACACATTTGACCCTTTTTGGTCCCTAAGTAAAAAAAATGTCATTTTGGTCCTTTTTAGGGACTAAAAAGGACATTTTTGGGAATTTCTGAGGGATTAAAATGTGCAAAAAAATTGATCAAAAGGACTTAAAGGGACCTTATATTTCAATTTTAGGGACTAAAAGTGACTTATTTTTTTTCAGGGACCAAAAAGGGTATTTACTCTTTAAGTTAAAACCCTAATTAGATATTAATAGTTAATAAAAGGTTAATATTGAATCTTCTAAAGCTAATCTAATGGTTCTAATTAATTGAACCTTAATCCTTGGCAAAATGCATTAACCAATGGGAGAATTTCTTGGTAATTAATATGGGATATATTAATGCATATTGGAAAATAAAATAGCAAAATAAAAGGATGATAGAAGGGGATGGGAAACCGAAATTAAAATAAATAAAGGAGTGAAATTGAAGTAGAAAACTTTGTGAGGAAGTTGTTGAAAAGTCAACATAAAACACCAACCAATAGGAACACATGAATATGAGATATTGATGCAAGTGGGAGGCAACATCTTTTGTCAAAAAGATGCTATGCATTTCGAAAAAGAAGAAGAGGAAAGAGAGATAAAATAGGTGAATATATGTATATACAAGTGGATGTGCAAGTGGATCAAAAATTGGGATATTTGTGTGATATTTGTTGAAAAAGCAAATAGGATAAATGAGAACCGATAGAAATTAAATCCTACTTTGAAATCCTTGGATTAAGTGGAAAACAACTGGACATATTATGAATCAGTGTAATTTTGTCCCGAAGTTGACATTAGTTAAAGTCATTTCCGTAACCGACGGCGTTTCTCCGAAATCTTCAGCAGGCTATGAAATACCCTTAATGGGATCATAAATTTTGTTAATCCAAACATTTCTCAAGAGAAAGAATAGATCTCCAAGGTGACATCGAGGAATTTTTGAGGTTAATTAAGATTACGCGATTAGAACACCGAACAGGGAACTTTATCGGTTGAATACCATAAAGCAAGGAGTGACATCAATTTGTTGAAAAATGGGGCATGGAGGTCGGCAAGCATAGGTGTGGGGTGGAGATTTGGCCTCAAAAATCCTATGGCCAAGATTGAAGTAGAAGGATTTGGAAGATTACCATTTTGCCCTTACTTTTCTTCTATAAATAGGCTTCACATTCACTTAAAAAAACTCACCAATTCCTCTTGCAATTCGAAATAGAGAGAGAGTGTAGAGAGAAGGAGGAGCTTTGGAGAAAGTTGTAGTGAAGTGCTGGGTAAGTTCTTCAGTCCCTAGTCTTAAGTTCTAGTGTTTCTTTCGGTAGTTATAGTAGGAATGCTAGTTTGATATTTAATCTTCCAAGTTTGTTTAGATATCATGTTTTAGGGTTAAATATGATATTTATCTCAAAAATATGTTGGAGTTAGAGATATGGCAAAATTTTGGAAGATTAGAGTCAAAGTAGTGAAGCTCTGACGAAATTCCGCCGATTAGGAAAGTCAGGGGTAAAATGGTCATTTTTGACTAAAATGACTGTTATGATGATTGAGCATTAACAAATATGGTATTGTCTCCTTATAGGATAACCGTGATCATGTCCCGATCATCACACGTACCGTATATCATGAACGAAGGTACGTTCGCGTACTGCAACACTAAATCTGATGTTTATTGTATGCGTATATGTGCTATGTGTATGGTATGCTTATATGAGGTAGCTGATAGCTCTGTGGTATGTTCATGTACTGTTGTTATGCTTGCTGGGTATTGGGATACGTTTGCTAGGTGTGAAATGCTAGGTGTGAAACGATTGCTAGGTGTGAAACGGCTGCTAGGTGTGACACGATAGCTAGGTGTGACACATCTGCCAGGGGGTTATGTGCTGTTGGAATATGCTTGTTTGTTGTATCTATAATGCATATATTGTGTATGTAAACATGAGGTTAACCGTTACCTGAGGTCCGGTGCGGACCTCAGCTCTTAACATAGCCTCAGGATCAGGAGAACCGAGAACCGAAGAGAAGAGTAAGCAGCACGCATAGAGACTCGGCTGAAGACTGTCTTTTGTTGCCACGGCGTGGAAATCGCCAGGGAGACACTTTTGTAGTTACATTTACGTTAAACACTCGAATCATGTACTGTTACTGTAATTAGCCAGACTTACGGCATTTTGAATATATATATATCAGTTACACTCTTGCTCCGATGCTCTACTCTGATGTTTTAATGAAAAAAAAAATTATACTGCTTTTGAAAATGGGATGTTACAAGGGGCAACAACTAGAGTAGTGGAAATGATAGGAGTGGAGAAGGTGAAAGTGAGGGATGATGGAATATGTGAAGAAATGATAGGGGAAGGTTCAGATTTGGGTATAAATGTTGGAATGCTGAAACTAGGGCTAGTAGGAGAGGAAGAAGTGCCAAAACCAGAACCAACACCAGTTGAGGACTGACTCTTTAGTAACTTGTCCATCTTATCACTGAGACTCACCAGCAAGACATGAAGAGTAAAGATGCTAGTAGCTTGATCTTCAAAATGTCCACTAAAGTTTTCAACCTTCTTTGTCATCTCATCTTGAGCATCCACTAGAGTATTGTGACCCTTGGTTACCTCAGATATCAATCTCCCAACTTCAGACTCAACCCTATCAGTTAGGTCTGAGATAGCCTTATCAACAATCTCCATGATTTGTTCTTGTAAACCAGAAGTAGACGCAGGTTGAGTTGAATGAGCTGGTGGTGGAGCCTTGTCAACCCATAAGTAGAAGTAGGACATTTTGAGGATCAACACTCTAGGGCACATGAAGCTTAGTCAGCTCCACCACCAGCTAAGTCAACTCAGCCTGCCTCTACTTCTGGTTTACAAGAACAAATCAAGGAGATTGTTGACAAGGCTATCTCAGACTTAACTGATAGGGTTGAGTCTGAAGTTGGGAGATTGATATATGAGGTAACCAAGGGACACAATAATCTAGTGGATGCTAAAGATGAGATGACAGAGAAGGTTGAAAAACTTAGTGGACATTTTGAGGATCAAGCTGCTAGCATCTCTACTCTTCATGTCTTGATGGTGAGTGTTAGTGATAAGATGGACAAGTTATTGAAGAGTCAGTCCTCAACTGGTGTTGGTTCTGGTTTTAGCACTTCTTCCTCTCCTGCTGACCCTAGTTTCAGCATTCCAACTTTTGTACCCAAATCCAAACCTTCCCCCATCATTTCTTCACCTATTCCATCATCCCCCACTTTCACCTTCTCCACTCTTATCATTTCCACTACTCCAGTTGTTGCCATACTTTAGCAACTGTCATTGTTCCTCTTTCTCAAACTTCCACAGTCAGGATTTCCTCTTCTGGAAATACTGCTGACTTGTTTGATGAGGATTCATCTGCATCTTCCACTCATCCTGATTCACCTGCCTCTCACCACTCTCCTTTACCCACACCTTTGGTTGATACTCAGCCTAAGGTTCCCATTTCAACTCTACCACCTGCTACCTCCTTTGTTCTTCCCATTTTGAGTGATGACAAAGGGGGAGAAGAGAAGTAAAGGGAAGTTGTTGAGCATTTTGGTTATATATGTTTATCAATATATGTTTATCAGTTGTATTTTTGCTGTCATTTTCATCGTATTCTTCTTCTAGCTTGGGAGTTCTAACACCATCTTCTATTGTAGTTGGAGCATGGTCTTCTCTCTTGAACACCTTGAACCTCATTAACTATACCTTAAAATTTAACAATATTCCAATTTTACCCCTCGTTAATATATATAAACCCATGAGAACAAATTATACACAATAATAAATGAATGATAAAATTGTACATTTATATGACAAATTTAATGAAATGACTTATAATCTCTCTACCTTGTAAATAAAACTGTAGGAGTAATTTGTTTCGTCTTTATTATAAGGTACCAACTATTAATTCTCACAAAAGTAAGGAGTAGCCATTAAGTCATTAAATTTGATCTAAATTGATAATTTTTTCCAACTTTACCCTATTTAAATGATATGACTTAATTTTTCCAACTTTGAACCTCAATTAATAAAAAAGGTGAAGAGGGAAAAAATAATTAATGCAGGGGTTGGTACTTTATATTTGGGGCAAAAATTATTTCTAGCTAGTGACTTATAATAAGGACTAGAAGGACTAATTATTGAAAACAACTTGCAATATAAGCTTCAATAATGCAATCCAATAAGAACAAAAGAAATTCGAGCAAAAATAAGAACAAAAGAAAAATGTCACCATTTATAGATTCAACAAGAGGGGAAGAGCTTCTCTACTTTAGTTCTCTTCCTTTAAGTAATAAATATGTAAGAAATATAAGTTATTTTTAAAAAATTCCACTATTTATGAATAAAAGAGAGAGAGAGAGAGAGAGAGAGAGAGAGAGAGAGTGTGTGTGTGTGTGTGTGAGAATAAAAAAGAATGAAAGAGAATGTATAGAGAATAAATGATGGAGTAATAGAGTAAAAAGAGAGAGGTAAAACTGCATTTATTATTTAGACAAACTCAAAAGAGATCTTATAAAAAGGGACAAGCTCATTAAAAAAAAGGATCTTATATATAAAAATAGAGGGAATACTATATATATAATATTATTTTTAATTTAATTGTTATATAACTGGTGTGATCAAACTATTTGAACTATTTAATCGTTTGTTTCATAACCCTCTAGCTTCTCTATTTCAATGTCCAGTCTAGCTTTTAAAATATGGGTTAAGGGGCAAAAATGCCCCAAAATTTTTCACATACAGAGATAGGGTGTCTGGAAGTTTTCAAGGGGGCATAATTGCCCTAGAAGTTTAGAAAATGGGGCAATGTTTCCCTCTCCTTTCAAAGGGTTAATTTAGATTAGCGTAGTTACAATAATCAGGTCCATATGAAAGAGTGAAATGAGGGAGATTGATCTTCTAAAGCGGAACCCTCAGCACTAGGAGCAAAGCCATCAACAAGAAGGAAAAGAAGAAGAAAAGCAAACACATCAATGCTCTGGCCGACGGTGAAATCGACCCTTCAAACCTCGAGAAGCATTCGGAGGTCTTTACCGCCAATGAAGGAGGAGGAGGGTCAGAAGAAGCCTACACAATCGATGCCATCCACGTCGTAAAAAAATGAAGTACAAGGAGTTGTTCGTGGTTGAGGCCAACAAGTTTGGCTACCAAGCCAAGACCAACTTCAAGTCCATTGGATTGAGATTTTAGTAATAGCTACAAGGGTTTTCTGAAGCTGTTTAATTGAGAATTTAATACTCCCTTCGGTCCTAATTATAGGACAACATTTGAGAGTTGATTTTGGTCCTAATTATAGGACAATATTCCAATTTTTGTCAATTTCTTCATAAAATACCCCTATTTTATTCTCTCAAGTGTGTTTGGTTTTTGGTGAGTGTATGTATGTCACTAGTGCAAAAAAGGGATTTAAGACCGCCTCATTTAGAGCGGATCATCGACGCCCCGCTCTTAAAGGTGTGACCGGTGACAGTTTTGTAAATAAAAAGAACTTCTTATACACTAAAGTGCTTTAAGACTGCCACATTAAGACCGGACTATATAAGGACCGCTCCTAACAATATGACCGGTGGAAGATTTGTAAATATAAAGATCTTCTTACACTGGATCATTTTTTCATAGATCTTATCCAGACCTATTAAAATAACAACCGGTCTTAAAAATGTTATTAAAAAAATTGAAATATCAATTACTTTTGGAGAAATCTCATACAGCCAGACTTATATTTTCTACACTCCAAAATTAATACGGAAAAATTAAAATATTAATGTATTAAAGTTTTAAGACCGAACATATATAAAAGACGGTCTTAAAAGTTAGACCTTTAAGACCGGACTTAAAAGTTGTCCGGTACTAAAGTTTAAATAAAAAATTAATAAAGTTAAGACCATAGTTACAGAATGACCGGTCTTAAAAGTTAGACTTTTAAGACCGGACATAAAATTTGGCCGGTACTAAAGTTTGAATAAAAATTAATTAATTTTAAGACCGGACATATAGAGAGATCGGTCTTAAAGGTTATCTTTTAAGACCGTATATGTGTATTTGTCCGGTCTTAAAAATGAAGCGCCAAACGTTAACTTCGCGCGGAAGCTTTTGTCACTCTCACTGAAGAACCCCTGTTCACGTTGCGAAACCCTTCCTGTTCTATTACCTCTCTTCCTCGCCCCGCGTACCGTTAGCCTCTGTTACTCCCTCATTTTCTCAGGCATTCCTCTCTTACTGTCTTGAAAATGAACGGTGAAAACGATTCCACTCGTGTTCTTGAAACTCCAGATACTGGTTTGACTGGTGAGGGTCGGACGAATGAACTCCAGAAGCGGCACACGAATGATGGAAGTATCCCTTAGTCGGAATTCTGGGACGAAGCTCGAGATTCTTTTTGATGAAAATTTGCAACCTTTCGGTCCTAATAAAAGCACATATACTAGTTTTGTCGGCGCTCTAGTATGCGAAGAAGGTTAGCATTTTGACCGATGAGTGGAAAAATGTGGACCAAAAACAATAAAGGATCCTATGTGGGACACTATCCGGCTTACATTCACCGTCCCTGAGTCTGAGAAGTTGAAAGCCTCAACATTGTCTTATTGTCTTTGAGCGGTTCAGAAGTTTAAGACCTTTCTCGCTAACACTTATATTTTTGCCGAGGAGAAGCCCGACCATCAACCCCAGGACAAGTACAAATTTCTTGATGAACAAACTTGGCAACAATTTGTTCGAAGCGACCACTCCCGAAGCTCGTGACTTTATATTTAGTTTTGTTTGCACTTTTGTTTGCTTATTAACCCGTGCGGATATGTGAATTGTTATTGTGTACATCTAATCCCGTTAGTTAAATGGTTTGGTGTGTGAATAGAAGTATACATTTGCTGCCTTTGTCCTGCATGAGAAGAGCATTTCCTAGTTCCATGCAAGTCTGATATGTAAACTGTGTAATGGCCATGGTTAGACGTTGCTGTTAGTTAGTAAGTATGTTAACTGTGTAATGGTTTCGGTGCAAGTAGTTAGTTAGTTATTCTAATATGTGTAGGAACCATTTATGATGAATGAATGAATTGACTGAGTTGGCAGCATTTCTGCAACTCCCTTTCATTTGGTTTTCCCAATTTCTTCTACAATGCTACATCTTCCTTAAGTAAAATGTTGAAACTTGATGAAGTGAATTTGACTAATGTTTGACGTTCATATCAAAGAAAGAGGCAGAGGGATCTTTTGCGTCGGACGGGAGGAATGATGTTCTGACCTCTGCGACCGGAAAACCAGATCACTCGGGGCGTTTAAGGGCGATTGGAGGACGGGTAGGCCTAAAGCAATACTTTGGTAAATCCAAACGCCACAGAGAAAGTATGGTTACCCGGGAGGAGATGGATCATGGGATCAACTGTACACCACGAACAAATGGCTGATGATAAAGTCAGAGTGTCTGTTGAAGAGGTGATCTTTGATGCACCTGTCCCTCTCCCAACCGATGAGTGAAGCTTGTGAGTGATGTCAAGGGAACCTTCATCTCTTGGCCAGTGAAGCTTGTAGATGTCTCTACTCCTCCTCAAGCTCCACCACCTCATCAAGCTTCACCCCCTCCTCAATCTCCATCCCCTCCTCAAGCTTCACCCTCCTCAAGTTCCATCCCCTACCGCTAACTTGACGGCCAAGGAAAAATAAAAGATTTGGTAGCCAAAAATGGTTTAAAGATAAATCGTGGCCTGTCGATGAAGTAGTAGGCATCCCAAATCCCGAACCGGTTTACTTTGATAATGAAGATGTAGAGACCATGCCGCTTCTGGAAAGCAGGTTACTAGTCCATGTGTTCAAATATTTATGAAGTAAGTATCTTCTTCCTTGATTACATAATTTAAATGCACCGTTTAGACACACATACATATATACTAATTCCCGATCGATGTCATTCTTGTAGGTGCATGCACGAGAAACTGGTTCAAGAGGGCGGAATTTCGGATTTTGGATTCTTGTGCCCAGTGTATGCAAGTACAACACAACCTCGGAATTGAGACAGAGTACATATCAAAGAGGTTGTGTCAAGTGCCAAGAAAGGTGTACTTGTTTCCATCGGCTCTGTACATATATATCACAATTCTTGTCTGCAATTCACTTAATTATGCTACATATATATATATATATCACTGATACTTTACTGCTGTGAATTTTCAGCAACCACTGGCAGTTGGTCGTCATGAACATGGAGTCGCATTATGTTATCTTCTTATGCTCCATTCACCTGGATCCATCGCTTGTGTTGAAGCAGATCATCAACGAGTAAGAATGTCATTTTGATTGTCTTGTCTCGAAATCTCTTTGTGAATTTTCAAGTGAACATTACCGATAAATTTGTGATTTTGATGATAGTGGCATGAAGACCTTCCAAGTTGATGTAAAAAAGCGTGGGGTTCAGATCACAAATCCTAAATGGCACATAATTGAGGTTAGTACATATTTGGACATGGCATAATTGCCTTCAAGTTGGTCGATAAGCTATATATGCTCTTATATATATTTATTGTTATTTTTAGACCCGTCGGCAACCGGAAGAATCGAACTTATGTGGCCCGTACGTCATGAAACACATATATGATATTGTGACGGAGGGAAAGACTAAACTCACTTTAAAGGTAAAATGTTATGGCTGAATTCAGTCACTGATGGCTTAATGTTACATATGAAATATGCACGTAATAATATGTTATTTCTGTTTCGTCTTTGATGTTACGAGGTTTTCCCGTAAAAAGCCATTTTCGATGATGAAGTGGAGCACATACGCGATGTTTTTGTAAATATCTGTATAAACTGGTCTTAGAAAATCAAAGTCAGGACAATAATTAATGTCCTAAATTAATTCATTTGTAAATAATATATGTTGTAGCAACAATAGCCTTGATACATACATTTGTTTATTTTTTCGACTAGCTAATTCATTCTTTTGTAAATATAACGCAATGCAATTCAATAATAAATTTGTTTATTTTTCGAACAATTTGTGTGTGTCCATCTTGGGTTTCTGAATGAATGGATTGGTGGATAAAGCTATTTAGTGCTTGAAATTTGAGGTACAAAGGATGTTGAAAATGAGCCATAAGAGGCTCAAAAGTATTCGCGACTTTTAGGGCCGTATATTTGTTAAAATTACGGTCCTAAAGGTCTTCGTCCATTTTAAGACCGTATATTTAACAAATATCCGGTCCTAAAAGTCTTCGTCTAATTCTAAAAATATGGGTAGAGACTTTTAGGACCGTATATTTGTTAAAAGTACGGTCCTAAAAGTCTTCATCCATTTTAAGACCGTATATTTAACATATATCCGGTCTTAAATGTCTTCGTCTAATTCTAAAAATATGGGTTGAGACTTTTAGGACCGAATATATGTCAAGTATCCGGTCCTAAAAGTCTAGAAAATATATGGCTAAAATATTAGGACCGTATATTTGTTAGTTGTCCGCTCCCTAAAAGTCTTCGTTTTATTTAATAGATTGCCGAAACCTTTAGGACCGTATATTTGTAGTTGTCCGCTCCTAACTTTAAATTTTAAAATAAGGCTTAATTTTTAGGACCGGGATTTATTATACGTCCGGTCCTAATATTCTTCATTTAAATAGAGTTGGTGACTCGGTTTTCGGACATATGGTTAGGGTTCAAGGCAACCATGTTTAGGCGTTCTTCTCAAGTTTTGTGCTTCGTTGTCCTCGTTTCTACTTTTTTGGATGTGAAGAACGTCATCGGTGTCCCTTTTCTTTTTGTCGGAAAAAGAAAGAAGATAACGAAAAGGACACTGAAAATTTTCATAACATCTGGAAAAGTAGAGGGGAAGACAACGATGGTCCAAACTTGAGAAGAGTCGTCACTCTGCAAATTTTTAAGATTGTTCACCACGAAGAGGACAATGTTTTGTTTGTTCTTGTTGTCGGAGAAAAAAGAACATAAAGTTAAAGACAAACAAGGAAGGCGATTGGGAAATAAAAATTTTATTTAATAATATTTTTTTGCCTTGTGAGCGAGATAAAAACAAAAAAAAAACTAAAAATTTCTAATCCTCCCATCGTTGTCGGAGGAGGAAGGGTCGAGACGTCGTCATCGAGGTATGGTACTTAACGTCATTGGCGTCGAGTACCGCGTTCGCTTGTTGTTAACGGCGTGATAGACTGAAAGTTGGCCCAAGCTTCGGTCATATGATCGGCGGGCTATCAGTGCTCCAAAGATCTGCGAGGTTCGGTTCGGAGGCAACGGAGGAGGATATGGAGGTGCCTCGATTTTCGCCCCGCCCACGAGGACCTCGTCGTCGTGGAGAAGCCATTACGGTGGAGGTTCTAGGAGGAGATGGAGATGAATGTGAAGAAAGTAACAACGGGTTTAAATAGAGAACCCATCTGAAGAATGTGAAACGCCTAAACATTAACGAGGAGACGCATATTTGCTCGTAATACGAGGAGACGCCTAGTTGGGAAGTTTATGTGGAAGCCGAAGAGACTCAAATTCATTTCAACAATGGGGAAGGACTCTTGAAAAGAATGAACTTTCATTTCAACAATGAGTTTTAGGCCTATATTTGATAAAAGGACGGTCTTAAAAGTAATTGAATTAAAAATTAGTTTTAGGACCGGATACCAAGTAATATATCGGTCTTAAATGAGTTTTAGGACCGTATATTTGATAAAAGGACGGTCTTAAAAGTAATTGAATTAAAATTAGGACCGGATATAAGATAAAAGTCGGTCTTAAAAGTTTGTATAAAAGTAAATTGACGAATTCATCATCGAGTTTATCTCTCCTGCCATCTGTCTTTATATACTCCACACACTACCTCCTCTTTGTCCTTGTTAACTCCTCACTTCCTAGCTCTGCTGAACTTCTCAAAATCCTCAAACCATGGTTAGATACAAGCAAGCGCTCGTAGGGGTGCATACACGCCTCATCGTGCCATGGCTAGATCATTATATGGTGCGCCTCCTCCGGCGACGGTGCGTCGTATTGTTTCCGAAGACTCTCGGGTCGTTGGACCCATTGTTATTTCTTCGGATGATGAAGAGATTGCTCATGCCGCGCGATCCTTGCCGATCCTTTCTTGCTTGGAGTTCAACCGTCATCTTGAAGCCGGCCGTGCGATGTTCGTAATCCCCTAACAACGTTGGCCCAGCGCCTACCTCGACCCTCTCCGCTCTCCTGTAATGATCCATTCATATTGCGGGTGGAGAGAATAAGACAACAACTTGCTGAAGAGACTCTGAATCATTCATTTCAACATGGGGAAGGGACTCTTTGAAAAGAATGAACTTTTAATACCGGATACTGTGTAAGATCCGTTCTTAAAAGTAATATTTTTTAACCAAAAATTCTTACTTGAAAAAAATAAATTGAAATATATAATAATAAATGAGTTTTAGAACCGGATACAAAGTAAAATATCGGTCTTATGATTTTTAGGACCGGATATATGATAAAAGGACGGTCTTAAAAGTAATTGAATTAAAAATTAGTTTTAGGACCGGATACAAGATAAAAGTTCGGTCTTAAAAGTTTGTTAAAAGTAAATGACTATTAGGACCGGATATTTTGAACAAATACGCTCTTAAAGTAGAAACATTAAATTCATTATATTGAAAAATTCATCATCGATGTTTATCTCTCCTTTATCTGTCCTTATATACTCCACACACTACCTCTTTGTTACGTTAACTCCTCACTTCATAGCTCTACCCCAACTTCTCAAATCCTCAAACCATGGTTAGATACAAGCAAAGCGCTCGTAGGGGTGCATACACGCCTCAAGCTCGTGCCATGGCTAGATCATTATATGGTGCGCCTCCTCCAGCGGCAAGGTGCGTCGTATTGTTTCCGAAGACTCTCGGTCAATGGACCCATTGTTATTTCTTCGGATGATGAAGAGATTGCTCATGCCGCACCCCCTCGATCCTTCCGCGATCCCGTCCTTCTTTGAGTCCATCCTCATCTTGAAGCGGCCATGCGGATGTTCGTAATCCCCTCTCCAACCTGTTGGCCCAGCGCGCCTACCTCGACCCCTCTCCGCTCTCCCGTAATGATCCATTCATATTGCGGGTGGAGAGAATAAGACAACAACTTGCTGATCTCCCGTGGGAAATTAATGCTCTTCACGCCGAAATCGCCGAGGTTGTTCGTCGATTCTTGTGGATGATATTATTCAGCTTGTTTTTCTTTTGTTTTTTTGTTGTGTATATATTTCGAAGTAATGTAAGAAACATTAAGAACACTATGAATTTTTGGTCAGTTCTCCAAGAATTCATTAAGATATTCTCCAATTTTCCTTAATTTTTGTCCTAAAAATATCCTTTATTTTATTTATTTAATATTGCTATCACCAAGGCCATTAAGACCGGACATTTTATAAGTAACGGATCTAAAGAGTATTTGAATTTTAGGACCGGATGTTTTGTAAACCTCCGGTCTTAAAACTTAAAAGACTAATAAAATTTTAGGACCGGATACTTTTAAAACTCCGGTCTTAAAATGTTAGTTGTATCTTTAGGACCGGACATTTAATTAATAACCGGTATTAATAAAATCCAAAAAGCTAAATAAGGTATCTTTGTCGCGCGGAAAAATTAAATTTCCCTCTGCTCTCTTGTCTTGCCCAAAGTGAATACTCAGGTTCCGACTCGAAATTTCCCTCTCAGCTTCGTCGCTGCTTCGCATACCTCTCTCGACAATCACTCTCTGGTTCCTTAGCTAAACGTCTATAGACGAAGCTGTAAGAGATCTTTCGGTTAAAACTTTATTATTTTCCGACTTATCGTTCTTTGTTTTCATGGGTTTAACGAAATCAGTGTAATGTTGTTATGGGTATTCTCTGTTGTTAATGAATATTGTTCTTTGAAGATTATATTTGCACTTTAGACTTACCCAACTGTCCAACAAGTGTTTTTAGGTTACTCTTGCTGTCTTGTCTGCAACTTCAACGTTCGTGAGCGGAGAAGTAAGACGACTCAGCTAACGCATTTGAATTTATATGCTACAGGTTAGTCCACAAGACCTTCATCCCTGCATTTAATTTCCTCGTCTTGCATTTACTTTGGTTCTTGGATTCACCGTGATGCATTTATGACCAAAAGTGATTCTTAATTTGTTATGCATTTAATGGGCAAGTTCCTCTTGTGATGCATTTATGACCAAAAGTGATTCTTAATTTGTTATGCATTTAATGGGCAAGTTCCCAGTAAAAGTGATTCTTTGAGACAATATTTGCTTTTGGAGTTGGCTTATTTTATATGCAAGTTTCAATTTTTTCGGATTATGTATGATCAATGATTTTCGTCTATAATATATAGGAATTCTACTATGGATCACGGTTGGATAGATGCTTTACGAACGAGTGTTGAATATCAGAATGGGGTTAGGGAATTTATAGAATTTGCTACACAAAATGCCCATGATGATGGGGGGAAGTATTATTGCCCTTGTGTAAAATGTTTGAATGAGTGTCGACTATGTCTCCGAATGATTGCGTATTGTATAGAAAAGAGTTTGAAGAGAAGCAGAGTTGTCCGATATGTGAAACCCCACGGTACAAGTCGGATAAGGGGCTGCAAAAGTGTTGTGGTATCTTCCAATCATACCAAGGTTCAAGCGGTTGTTTGCGAATGAAAATGATGCAAAAATCTGAGGTGGCATGCGAGATGAGAGGATTTCGGATGGACGGCTTCGACATCCGGCCGATTCTTCTCAATGGAAGAAGATCGATCAATTATTTCCGAACTTCGGCGAAGAACCTAGGAACCTCGAGGCTTGGCCTTAGCACGGATGGCATGAATCCCTATGGAAGCCTTAGCAGCATACATAGCTCATGGCCTGTACTCCCGATTGTTTACAACTTATCTCCTATGTTATGCATGAAACGAAAGTACATCATGCTTTGTCTATGTTGATTTCGGGACCAAAACAACCCGGAAATGACATAGATGTTTAACTGGAGCCCTTGATCGAAGACTTGAAGGAATTGTGGGAAGAAGGTGTCGATGTTTTTGACTCTTTCAAGAAGGAGGTCTTTAAAATGAGAGCCATGATATTTTGTACTATAAACGACTTCCCAGCATATGGGAACTTGTTAGGGTATAGTGTAAAAGGCCATAAAGCATGTCCGGTTTGTGAAGAAGGCACATGCTACCATCAACTTCAACATGGAAGAAAGACGGTGTATCTTGGACATAGGAGATTTCTTAGACAGGGCCACCCATATCGTCGATTAAAGAAGGCCTTTTTTGGTGGCCAAGAGTATGAAGAAGCTCGGTGGCATTGGTGGGGAGCAAGTGTATGAAAAGGTTAAAAATATCGAGTGTCATCTTCGGTAAGCTGGAAAGAGTAGAAAAGAAACAAATATATGGAAGAAGAGATCTGTATTCTTTGATCTTCCCTATTGGCGCAATCTTGATGTGAGACAACGTATTGATGTCATGCATGTGGAGAAGAACGTATGTGATAGTATTGTGGGCACGCTTCTCAACATACAAGGTAGTTCGAAGGATGGTGTGAAGGCAAGATTGGATTTGCAAGCAATGGGAATACGCGAAGACTTGCATCCAAGGCAATATGGGAAGAGAACTTATTGTCCCCCGGCTTCTCATACTTTGTCTAAGGATGAGAAACGAAGCTTTTGTGAGTGTTTACATGGCACAAAAGTTCCCTCGGGGTATTCTTCAAATTTTAAGAGGCTTGTCTCGATGAAGGACTTGAAATTAGTAGGCCAAAAGTCTCATGACTGTCATGTCTTGATGCAACAGCTACTCCCAATTGCTATTCGAGGGATCGCCGAATATGATCTTCGGGTCGTTTTGACTAGACTTTGTTTCTTCTTCAATGCGGTTTGTAGTAAAATTTTCAAGATTGAAAAGTTGGATGAATTGGAGAATGAAGGATATCTTATCTTGTGCCACCTTGAAAAGCTTTTTGTTCCTTCATTTTTGACATCATGGTTCATCTCATTGTTCATCTAGTGAGGAGATAAAGTTGTGCGGCCCTATCCATTTACGGTGGATGTACCCTATTGAAAGATCTATGAAATTCCTAAAAGGGTATGTGAAGAACGCGTACGGCCGAAGCATCAATTGTTCGAAATATGTTTTACGAAGAGGCCATGGAATTTTGTCAAAATTATTTGGCCAAAGTAAGACATATTGGGCTTCCAAAACGTCGGCATCTTTGAAGGGGGTAGACGTGGGGCTTCGGTAAAGAGTGTGGATCGTGATGAATTGTCACAAGTCCACTTATACATCTTGAATAATGTTGATGAAGTTCAAGCCAGCATATCTCGCACATAAAGAGGCATAGGAAAGAAAACCATCGAATGACCGAACAAAGGTTGATTAGGGAGCATAACAGAACTTTTGCAAAA
Source organism: Acacia pycnantha (assembly GCA_025563575.1). Lineage (NCBI taxonomy): Eukaryota > Viridiplantae > Streptophyta > Magnoliopsida > Fabales > Fabaceae > Acacia > Acacia pycnantha. The sequence goes on along the minus strand of JAMWYP010000177.1, from coordinate 36,867 downwards.
TGGTTCAAAAAAAAGGTCGAGGGATCTGAATGTGTTTCTGACACAATGAAATGGTTAGCACGTGGTCCTGAGGTTGAAGTCATAAGTTGGAATTCTTATGTGATCAATGGTTATACATTTTACACGAAGTCCCTAGATGATAGGAGCACGGTCGAACAGGTGGTGTTATGTTAGAGGTGAATCTATGCACTTCTCCGGTTCGAAAGACAAGAGGCCTAAATTGGCGGTCATGCCATATTATGGGGTTATTGAAGAGATTTGGGAGGTGGACTATGTCAAAATTAGATTTCCCATCTTCAAATGCAAGTGGGTTAATGTCAATAATGGTGTTCATATCGATCGGCTAGGATTTACTTTAGTCGATGTCAATAGTAGAAGTTTTGGAGATGAACCTTTTATTATGGCAGACCATGCGAAACAAGTGTTCTATATCACCGATCAAGAAAATAAAATGTGGTCTGTAGCTCTTCAAGGAAAGAGGGTCATTGATATTAATGAGGAAAGTCATTCAAATTATGGTCTTCTTGATAGTACTCCTTTTTCAAGGGGTCTACCGGACATGAACGAAGAAGATGAAGCGGATAATGAACCCGGCATAAGAAATGATCATCAAGAAGGGATATGGGAGGATATCACTTTATAAAAGAGTCAATTCATAAGGTAATTAATATTCATATGCAGAATTCTTAGAAAACTTTAAGGTTTTAACTATTATTATATCTTTCTATGTTCTTATTTAAACAATGTCATCATTGAATATGAATTTGTTCTTGTTTTGTTTTTGTGGCGTGGATCTGATTCAAAGGGGCATGTTATAAAGAGGATGCATATATGTTACGTTGTTGGGTGGGAATCAGATGAATGCATGGTGAATAATATATTGGACTACATTTGTATGTTGAATTACATCTTTGCATGTATTGTAACTCATTGTGATTGTAATTAGTTATATCTTAGCTTATTGTATAAATTACTTTAGTTGTTGTAGACTTAATTAAGAGGCCACATAACTCATGGTGGATAATATTTGTATTCTTTTTCCCAATTCAATTTATTCATGTTCATAGCTTGTAGCTTAAAGTATATCGACTTTTATGTGTTGTTTTGGATGGTGGATTTATGTATATATATTGATCAGGAAGAACAGAATAGGGAAAAAATACGGGAAAATTTAGACAGCAAATAAAAAAGACGGTCTTAAATGTTCAAATATTAAGACTGGATGTATACATAACACCGCTCTTAAATGTGTTAAGCCGCTCTTAAAAGTTGGTCTTTTAAGACCGGTCCATTGAAAAAATCCGGTATTGAAAGTCAGTCTTTTAAGACCGGGTAATTAGTCCTCTGGTCTTAGAGTCGCTATCTTTAGGACCGGATTTATATTTGTCCGGTCTTAATATTTGGATCTTTTAAGAGCGGTCGGTTTTATGTCCGGTCTTAAAGTTTGAGTTTTAGGACCGAACCAAAAATATTTCAGATTTATTTAGTACGACTTTTAAGACCGAAGGTTTAAAATGTCCGGTCTTAAAGAAACTCTTTAAGACCATGGAAAAGTCCGGTCTTAAAGGTCGACTTTTAATACCGCCTGGAACAAGACTGGTCGCTGGTCCGGTCCTAATGTACCTGTTTGGTCCGGTCTTAAAAGCCTCTTTTCCACTAGTGTGTTATCCCTATTTTATTCTCTCAAATGTATTTGGTTTTTGATTAGTATATGTATGTGGGTATATATACTCATCCAGTCGGTAAAACTTTTAAATATATATATATGTGTGTATTTATGTATGTATATATATGTGTGTCTACACACAAATATATATAGACACACACGCATATGTGTGTGTATCTATGTATGTATATATGTGTGTGTCTACGCACAAATTTATATAGACACACACACATATGTGTGTGTCTACACACAAATACACACACACACACATGTGTGCATAAATAAACACACACACATATATACATATATATCTTTGTGTGTGTGTAGATATATGTACACACACATATATACACATACATATATGTATATATAACAAGACTATTATTTCAATTAGATAGCATGCAAAAAGGAAAATTCTAGGTCGGAGAGGTATGTGATAGAAGTTGTTGATTCATTTTTACTTATGTCATTTTAAATTTATATAAGAGCATTTTAGAAAAATGAGTAAAATTAACTAATTTAACCTTTTTTCATTAATCTCCTCAAAATCGGTTAAATATGTCATATAATTAGGACTGGAGGGAGTACTTGATACAACAGTTTTCTGAACTTCAAGTTAAGAAGTTAATCTATTCTTCCTCTAATTTAATTCTGCTTGGCTTTATTTACGTTAGGAGCTGGAGAGATATGAGAGTTTGATTTTCTAAGTTTGAAAGAGAGATTAGAGGATGGAAGAAGCCGAAGAGAGAGGGAGAGAGGACTGGAGGAGCTAGAGTGACATCAGTGGGTTGGAAGAGAGGGAGAGAGAGGAAGGAGAGAGAGGGTTAGGTAGAGATGAGGTGGCACATTTGGAGCCAATGGAATCAAGGACGTAGCCAGCCCTTCCATAGAATCCAATCACATGAGAACCTTGGATTGGTATGGTGAAAGAAGCACGTGAAGCAGTTCCAAAAGGTCCATATGTGTTAAGATTGGTTATGAATGACAGTGATCTGATCACTTGGTTTCCCGCATATTGTCCACATGTTCCCTTTATGGACATCAGATACTCTGATGGCCCATTAATTGTAACCTACACATCATGAAATGAACATGTATGCACAATTAGATCACACTAGAGAAACTAGGTTGGGTAATTAAGAATGATCTGGAAAAGATAAGTGATTAATTAATTTGATTTGTGGTCTCAAATATACAAACAATAAATTAAATAACAAACTTACTGTCTTTTCCTCTCCGATGTCATCTGGATCCTTGCCACCAAAGTTTCTATAGTAGTGCCCATCAGCGTCTTTGAAAGCGATGGAGTTTATAGTATCACCTTGTTCAACAATTATCTCTTTTATCCAACTTCCCTGAACCGTAAAACTAAAAGGATCTTCTCCACCTGGACCCCCCCATGGTCCAAGTGAAATGGTTCCATTATGTGAATCTACCTGCACCAAAACCAATAGTCATATATAGTTTATGAAAGTAGAAGAATCAAATTAAATGTGTTATTACTTACTGGTTTCACATAACTTGGTTGAACGATGATGCCAATGGAATCAAGGTAGTAGCCAGCCCTTCCATAGAATCCAATCACGAGAGAACCTTGGATTGGTATGGTGAAAGAAGCGCCTGAAGCAGTTCCAAAAGGTTCATATGTGTTAAGATTGGTTATGAATGATAGTGATCTGATCACTTGGTGTCCTTTATATTCTTCATATGTTCCCCTTATGGACGTCAGATACTCTGATGGCCCATTAATTGTGACCTAAACATCATGAAATGAACATGTATGCACAATTAGATCACACTTGAGAAACCAGGTTGGGTAATTAAGAATGATCTAGAAATGAGAAGTGATTAATTAATTTGATTTGTGGTCTCAAATATACAAAGAATAAATTAAATGACGAACTTACTGTTTTTTCCACACCGGTATCGTTTGGATCCTTGCCACCAAATTTTCCGTAGTAGTGCCCATTAGCGTATTTGAAAGCAATGGAGTTTATAGTACCACCTTGTTGAACGATTATCTCTTTTATCCAACTTCCCTGAACCCTAAAACTAAAAGGATCTCCACCTGGACCCCCCCATGGTCCAAATGAAATGGTTCCATTATGTGAATCTACCTGCACCAAAAATGTTGATGAAACTAGGTAGAATAATAAAATAAAATGTGTTATTACTTACTGGTTTCACAAAAATGCCAAGTGCATCAACATAATAGCCGGCCCTCCCATGGAATCCAACAACAACATTATCGGATGTTGGGATAGAGAAAGGCGCGTCATCACCAGAAGTTGTCCCAAAAGGTCCATAAGTTTTGAGATTTGTAACAAACGAGAGGGACTTGATTACTGATAGTCCATAGTGGGCTCCATAATTTCCACTAATAGATATCAAATACTCCGAGGGCCAATGAATTCCAATCTGCGAATGATACAATACAAAACAAGCTATATATAAGTACGCAATTAATTAATGTAAGAGGAAAATGATTAAGTGGCGATAATAAATTTATTACTACCTCCGGTCATAAATAAATATAGGACTCAATTGACCTTTTTTTTTTTTTTTTTTGGAGAGATTAATAAAACTAATTAAATTAGTTTAAAGTATTTATATTCATCATTTTTTCTCCAAACTTCTATATCTATCTTATAAACTGATGTAAAATTTAATCATATACAACATATGATATGATTAAATAACTTATTTGCCTACCTTAATCTCTCTCAAAAAAAAAAAAATCAACTGGGTGGGTGGTATTAATTAACTAATATTAAGTCACCTTTTTCTCATGACGCTTCATAGCTTTGGGGTGCCTGCCTCCAAATGTACCAGAAATATAACCACTGGCATCTTTGAAAGAAATTGAGTGGATATTGTTTCTCACAAGGGTGATTACTATTTCAATTATTGGAAGGCTAGCATTGAAACTCCAATGGTCACCACCTGGGCCTCCCCACGGTCCTAGAGATAACATTCTTTTGAAGGATCCAACATGAGAATGCATGCATAAGGATGTCAATGACATGATTAGTTAATACTCCCTTTAGTACTTTTATCATAAGCTACAAATAACTAAATATGCATACAGATGAAGAAGTTGGTTAAAATTGATTAAAGATAATTAATATGTAAAAAACACAACTTATTTTCCACAAAAAAAAAAAAAACATGCTTATTTGTGGAGAAAAGAGACGATATAGAATTAGTAAGTAAAAGATATAAGAGAGCCATATAATTAATTGAGAGTAAAAATGAAAAAAGAATGCCTTAAATGATCAAAAATCTCCAAAGCGTAGCATATAAAAATGATAAAAACCATTCAAAAAAAAAAAATTTGCATCTCATAAAAAGGAGGACGTACGGAGGGAGTGCCCTGGATAGATTTATAGTCTATCATAGTAAGGTTGAGCATGGATCAAATTAGACCAGGTTTGGCGTCAACCCGAGGACTAGTCTGGATAGTACCTCGAGCTGTATAAGACAGCTCGAAGTTTGGTCTGGTCCAGCACTAATCCGAGCTTGGGCTGGATCAAACTTGGTCTAGTGGACCACTTGGACTCGTCCAAGGAGTCCAAGACCTATTTGGTATATGATTAGACTAAGACATTAATGTTAAAAGAAATCATTCACAAGGAAGAAAAAATTCATGTGCAGAGCAAACACGATTTTAAGAATTTCCATAGAAACAAATGTGTCTACCAAACTTGATTAGAGCAACAATGTTTTTTTTTTTTTTCATACACAAAGCAAACTCCCAGACATGATCAAACAATAACAATATTCATACGCAGAGGGCAAAGTATACATGACCAGACAGTACACTTTTTTTCCCCCCGGAAAATCACAGATTTTGTCTCCCAAACTTTGTAATTTCTTTCAAACTCCCAAAGAAACAAATTTGGGGCAAGAGATACGAGCACTGTCTACCAAAGAAACAAATCCTTATTTTGAACTCCCTTGTTGTGTAATAGAAGCAGAGAAAGCCAAGAAAAATGATTCATACGCAGATGCAAAGCAAGAGATTCGAAACTCGCGGTGAAACCAGTGGAAAACAGAATAGGAAAATGAAGAAAAATTACCTCAACACTGAAACTCACTATGACCTTTGACAGATTGAGACGTCAATGGTGAGGAGAGGAGGAGAGGCGCCTGGAAGAGAAGAGGACGACCTATCCTGAAGAATAGAAGAGAAGGAGGGACATCCTATTATAGGGACTAGAGGGAGTGTTACTCAAAAGCTATTATGAAGTTATTTTAAAGTTACTCTAAACTAATTTAACGTTCTGAAGCTAATATCTAGAACTCAATTCCTCCTTTAAATCTCTTGATATCTAGTGGATTATACGTTGAACTCCCTAATTTCATAAAATTCTTGAATTCCCTAATCTAAATATTATATATGTTAACACATAAAATATAGTATATCGATCAAAATGTTCCATAGTAAAATTGAATATTAGTTGAGTATAGAAATTACGTTTTAGCACTACACTTCCTAAATCAGACGTATGGAAGACAAAGGAGAGAAGAAAGAAATAAAAGAGAAACAAAGAGAGGAAAGAGAAAAAGAGAAAGAAGGAGAGGAGAGTATTCTTCCAATTAAGAAAAAGGAAAAGAAAAAGAGAAGGATTGGAATAAAAAAAAGAGAGAGAAAAGAGAAACCAGCGTGTTTTGCGTGGCTAATAAAGAGAGAGAAGAGAGAAGAGAAAAAGAAAAAGAAAAAGAAAAAGAAAGTGGAGTGAAGTGTAGCAAGAGAGAATAAATGGAAATAAAAGAATGAATAAGAACATTTTTTAAAATTTAATTAAGGGTATCCCAAACGACTTTGAACATTCGGAAAATCTCATTCAGGTCCTAATTCACCAGAATAAAAAAAATGATAGTTAACTCATTAAATTTTTTTTAATTTTTTTTTCAACTTTAACCATATTAAATAAAGTTTTGAAGGAGAGAAAAAAATACAAGAAACCACATTTAAGCATTAATTACATGGACAAATTGAGAACTAAGCATTAATTACTCTCAATGAGACTTACCAATATGGTCCTTCTTATTAAAAGTCCATAGTGGAAGAAATTTTCAGGCGTAAATATAAGTCTACTACAGGGTTATTAGTGATTATTTTTCAATTGTATTCTAATTTAATTATTGTTCAAAAAAAGATGAGAGAGACATAAGAATGATTTGTAAATGTACAAAGAGGGAAAATCTTAACATGGGTAAACTTGACTATCATTCCTTAGCATGTGCAAAATATTTAAAATGGACTTCTAATAAGGACTAGTAGGAGTGGTATATAATGGACCAAGGAATTATTTTAGAAGTGACTTATAATGTGGATCAAAGGAAGTGACTTAAATTTGATTATAGCCATTAGAGTGTATAGTCTTGCTTCTATTCGTTGAGAATATCATATTGTTCTTTATTCTTTGGATTAGCAGTTGAGAGCAAAGAGAATATGAAGGGTTTGAACTCACTACATTTAATGCCCTAACACAAAAGTGTTTTTTGTTAATCTTTGTTTAATCCATAATTAATCACTTGCAATATGGTTAAGCACTAGTATAATGAAGTATTAGGTCAACTAGAAGCAAATAGAACACGTTTAGGATAGATTTGAATGAGTATCAAGATTTTATGATACATTGCTTTGTTTTCTGTGACTGCAACACTTGAGTGATCTTTACTTAGTTGTTTGAAAGTAAAACAGATCACTCGATGGTTCATCGTGGTAATATGATAGTGATGCTCTTTTTACACATCACTCGAGCAGTCACTAAAATGATCCAACCTTAGAATGTTTTCCATAAGAGATGAGCACTACTTGAGTCACTGTAGTGTTGTGCTAGTGGTACTCTCTTTCATCCATTATTCGAGTGATCTTCTATTAGAAAACTCTTAGGAAATTGATAATTAGGATAGATCACTATGATGTCTGATAGTGATGAGAAATTTTCACATCACTCGAGTGGCCACCATAGTGATATTTTGTTTGTAATATTTTTGGAAAACTTATCACTATGTAGTATCACTGTAGTGAAGTGACAGTGATGAGAATTTTATCACATTACTCAAGTTGTCACCATTGTGATCTTCTCTTAGAAATATTTTTGAAAATTGATCACTATAAAGTATCACTATGGTGTAGTGATAGTGATGAGAATTACATCACATCATCGTGTGGTCATCATAGTAATCTTCTCTTTGAAATATTTTTTGAAAACTGATCACCGTGAAGTATCACTGTGGTGAAGTGATGGTGATGAGAATTTCATCACTTCACTCGAGTGGTCATCATAGTGATATTCTCTTGAAAAATCTTTAGGAAATCTGATTAGTAGATGATTAATTGTGGTGATTTGATAATGATGAACTTTGTAGCTCATCACTTGAGTGGTCAACATAGTGATCTCTTAGAAAGAATGTTTTCAGAAATAAGATCACTATCTTGGTCATCTTGGTGAAGTGGTAGTGATGCTCACATCATTGGGGTGGTCATTATAGTGATCATGGTTTATCACTACAAGTGATCACTGTGGTGATGACCTAATTTTTTAAGACCACTTCATCACTATAGTAGAAATGATTTCATAGGTTTTTGTCACATCGCTTTAGTGGTCACTGTGGTGATGGTGATTTTCACAGTAAAAGTGTTTTCGCCACAATAACTCTTTCAAAACACTTTCTTAATTATTCTTAAGCTTTGTTATCATTAAAAATAGGTTGTGTAACATCCCATTTTCAAAAGCCGAATAAATTTTTTTTCCATTTCAAATCATCATATATCAGAGTAGAGCATCGGAGTAGATAAAATATTGAGTAACTGATACAACATTAACTGAGGCCTAGCTGCTTGTTCATAAAGAATGATACATTTATCTGTTCAAATGTTAAATATCCTTGATCGGGTCTTTACGCGATCTTTGCGCGTGCTGCTTACTCTGCTTTCTCTTATCTTCTGTCCTCGGGTCTCTGTACCCTGAAGCTAAGAGCTAAGGTCCAATGCCCATCGGACCTCAGGTAACGGTTAACCTCATGCTTATATAAACAATATATGAATAACAGATATTTCTAATATTACAGCATTGATCAATCCGGTATGTCGTATGATCATTTGATAACAACTACACTATCATGCAAAGTTATCCCTGGTCTACACTATAACCCTGTGCCACGATGTACGGTCGTGTCTTCAGCGCTAGGAAAACATAACGGCATTATCATGACTATAACCCGAAAAGCTGTAAATTGTGATCTAAGTCCCATACCTTAGTCACAGTGCATGTCCAGGACAGAGTCCCGTTCATGGCTTTATGAAAGTATCCATAACATATATAAGCATACGATAAGCATTAGAATCAGTGTTACAGTACGCCACGAATGTACCTTCATTGACGGAAATTCGGTACGTTTGCCAACCGGAATGTGATCGCAGATATCTATAAGGACAATGTCGTACTTAGTAATGATCAACATTATAACAGACATTTTAGGCACAAATGACCATTATGCCCCTGACTTTACTAATTGACTAAATTTTGCCAGAGCTTCGCTACTTTGACTCTAATCTTCCAAAATTTTTGACATATCTCTATCTCCAACATATTTTTGAAATAAATACCATATTTAATCCTAAAACATGATATTAAAATTATACTTGGAAGACTAAAGATCAAACTAACATCTATACTAAAAATACCGAATGAAATACTAGAACTTAAAACTAGGGACCGAAGAAATTACCCAAAACTTTGCTACTTTTCCTCAAGAGCTCTTCCTTCTCTCTAACCTCTCTCTAGATTCGAAATTCCTCTTGAATTTTGGTGTGAAGATTATGCCAAGAGGTGATGGCTATTTATAGGCAAAATTTGCACTATTCATCACTTTTTCTTCTTGAATTCTAGCCATTGGATCTAGGGCTTTAATCAACTTCCAATCTCCACCACCCAATCCACCTCCTTACCTCATTCTTCAAAACTATGAAGTCATGCACATGATGTCATCCCATGTGCTATATGGATTTACCTGATAAAATCCCCTGTTCGGTGATCTAATCGCGTAATCTTAAATAATCTCAAATATTCCTTAGCATAACCTTGGAGGCCTAAGCTTCCTCTTGAGAAATATTTGGGTTAACAAAAATTATGGTCTCATTAAGGGTATTTCCTAGCCTTTTAACCATTTTAGGATAAACCCTGTCGGTTACGGAAATGACATCGGGTAACACAAACTTCGGGACAAAAATTCACTTGTTCATAAAAAGTCATGATGTTAGAAACTTAGTTCAAGGATTTCAAGATAGGATTTAATTTCTATCGGTTCTCATTTATCCTATTTTATTTCCAACAAATATCTCATCTTTTTGCCCAAAATATCATGATATTTTCTTTTCAAATACCCACAACCCTTTTCACACACACTCCTCTTCCTTTTTCTCTTCAAAATTTCGGCCCCCCTATCATCTTTTTATTTTGTTATTTTAATTTCCAATATGCTCTAATATATCTTATAGTTTAATTAACAAAATTCTCCCATTGGTCCTTACATAATTACATGGATTTAGGCTTTTAAAATTGTTAGAATTATTGTAGCCTTTGATCTTACTTTAAGAGATTCAATCTTAGCCATTGCTTAATGTTTTAATTTGTCTAATTTACTTAGCAAGTTTAGTTAGGGACTTAATCATATGATTAGTAATCTTTTAAGCTTTAGGAATTTTCTATATTTAATCTCACCCATTTTTCTCAATCTTTTCTAATTAATTAGCATCCATATTTATGCTAATCTTAGCCATTAATCTTTAATTAGGGGTTTTACATAATTAACCTTGGATATTACCTTGATTCATGCTTAAACAATTAGCCATTAATTATTTATTTAATCACTTACTAATTGTTGATAATTTTCTTAATTAGGATTAATCATTTTCTCACAATTATTGCACTGACATTGGTAATTTATGCTCCATGTATTATATTAAAAATCATAGAGTCATTTAGGGTTTCCAAAAAAAATATTTAAATTTTCCTCTTTTATTTCCAAGGGAAATAATCCCCAAAATTACCTAAATTAGAGACAACATACTTTCCTATTTTTAATAAATATTTAATTGCCTCCTAGGATTTATCATAATATTCTCAGGGTATTCTATGACCCATAAGTGTATTTAGGGCTTTTTGACACTTTATTCCTTCTAATTTCAAGAGAAATTACCCTAGAAAATAAGGTAAATGTGACACAATATTTGAGACCACATATTCACCTATTTCCAATAGGTCTTATTTACTAAAATATGATACTTATCATAAGTGCGATTTTTAGGGTATTACAGGTTGTAACATAACTTACTGGTTGAATGTCTCCTACATGTATGGTTTTCTGTAAAAAACCTCGCTAAGAAAGTCATAGTACCAAATCTTTTTGCGCAATGCAATTAGCACTATATGCATCTAGTGTCCATTAAGTATATTAATAGATCACACCACCAGTACAATTACAAAATAAATAAAAACTAATTTAACAAAAATTAATGGCGTACTCACCCTTGAATGTAAGGCACCAAGAAGTAAGCGCCCATTTTGTCTGATGCCCTCCTAATGACTTCATCTGCCAAACGTCGCTTGAGATTTCTTCACATCTTCCTTCATGTCCTCACCTTGGTTATTGAAATTGTCAAGGCAAATGAACTTGATCTTGTCACAGAGGCCATGAGGGAGGATGTAAGTTTGGTACAAGTGACTGAAATGCCAAGCCAACATATTAAAATATAATCAAATTTCTATGCAGCTAACTATTTAATTACAATTGCAGAAATACTTGACATAGAAGTTGACAGAGCTTGTACTTGCCATCTCCTTATGCAGGACATCAAAAACACGCTCTCGTCTTATAGATTCATTTTTCTCTAGTATGTCGAAGATCTCTATCTCCAATTGGATCATTGGAAATGGTTTTAAATTCGAAGTAAGGAACTTGTTAGCAAACTCCTTGAGGGACATCCTGTTGGGATCCGTACACGCAGCGGAGTAAAAAATTTTACGAATCCCTTAGGCGGATCGCTCAACGGCGTTTAAATCAAGGTTTAAGGTTTCCGAATCATACCTATGCCGAACAATTCGAACTGGTGAGCTACCTTCTATCCTTGCTTCTTGATCACGTGGGCTAACGCCTTCTTGTTCGATCAGACAGGAGCAGACTACGCGTGTCCCCTCCCTCTACCGGTATCCACACGAACGGCCTCCAACACCGCGGCAGCGTGCTAGCGCCTCAGTATTCTTGCGTCTCTCTCTTTTTCTTTCTAGGGTTTTTCACGGCTTTCTAATACGCTTGACTAAAAGTCCCGTAGGTTTTTCTAAACCTAGCAGGCGTATTATATTCAAAACAAATTTTGAATCTGGATTAAACAAATATATTAATTAAATCTATCTGATAGATCTAATCAAATCTATTTATTTAATCCGAATTAAAAAAACCCTCGATTTAATTTATATTTATAAATTAAATCAAGATATGATATCGTCATATTTAATTTAAAATGAGATCCGATATCTCAGTTCAAATTAAATATGATATGCAATATCTTTATTCGAAAATTAAATCTGAGATACAATATCTCAATTTATCATAGTTATTTAATTTATCAAATAAATTAAATACTATATATAATAATATTATTGTCAATAAATAATATCATTATTATTTTCGAATTTAATATATATTAAATCAAGATATGATATCATTATATTTAATTTAAAATGAGATCCGATATCTCGGTTCAAATTAAATCGATATGCAATATCTTTATTCGAAAATTAAATCTGAGATACAATATCTCAATTTATTATAGTTATTTAATTTATCAAATAAATTAAATACTATATATAATAATATTATTGTCAATAAATAATCTCATTATTATTTTCGAATTTAATATATTTATATATGCATATATATATATATATACACACACATCCTAGATTTAATAAGTATTCATTAAATCTTAAACACATTTAAGATTCAATGAATCTGGACACTCTTGCTCGTGTTGGGCCATTCTTGTGTGCGACCTGTGAGGCCCACATGAGATTGGCGTGGGCCAATACGTACCCGACCCACAAGTCGCAAGCGGCCTCTAGCAAGACATTGCGACTACCCAATTCATATGGGGATCGTTGATAAGTACAATGACTTGCCCCAGGGCATAATTTCCAACAGACTCCCACTTGCACTAGGTGCAATCATTAATTACCTTAATTCCCATTGCCCTAACATGACGCTCATGTTTTACTTGTGCAAGCGGCTTAGTAAGAGGATCAACGTCATTGTTTATGCGATATAACCTATCGTACAACCATGCCACGTCCCTTTTGTCACGCGATAATTTGGTCAAGGATGAGGCATGGAAAATGTCAACTTCCTGTTCTTGACCATTACTTTCGATTCTTGAGTAGTCTAACAATTGAGATGGAAACTCATTTCCATCGTAGTATGGCCATACATTTCTCAGACTCACTCATCGAGGGGCCAGTATTATCTCTCTACAATAACAGGGGTCATTAACAACAATATCAGGGGTCACTGACAACAATAACAGGGGTCATTAACAACAATATCAGGGGTCATTAACAACAATATCATGGGTCATTTAACAACAATATCAGGGGTCACTGACAACAATATCAGGGGGTAGTAACAATAATATCAGGGGGTATTAACAACAATAACAGGGGTCACTGACAACAATAACAGGGGTCACTGACAACAATAACAGGGGTCACTGACAACAATAACAGGGGTCATTAACAACAATAGCAGGGGTCATTTAACAACAATATCAGGGGTCACTGACAACAATAACAGGGGTAAGTAACAACAATATCAGGGGGTATTAACAAAAATATCAGGGGTTATTAACAACAATAACAGGGGTCATTAACAACAATATCAGTGGTCATTTAACAACAATATCGTGGGTCATTAACAACAATAACAGGGGTCAGTAACAACAATATCAGGGGGTATTAACAACAATATCAGGGGTCACTGACAACAATATCATGGGTCACTGAAGACAATAACAGGGGTATTAACAACAATAACTGGGGGTATTAACAACAATAACTGGGGGTATTAACAACAATATAGGGGTCACTGACAACAATAACAGGGGTCATTAACAACAATAACAGAGGTCACTGACAACAATAACAGGGGGTATTAACAACAATATCAGGTGTCATTAACAACAATATCAGGGGTCACTAACAACAATAACAAGGGTTATTAATAATAATATCAGGGGTCATTAACAACAATATCAGGGGTCATTAACAACAATATCAGGGGTCATTAACAACAATAACAGGGGTCAGTAACAACAATATCAGGGGGTATTAACAACAATATCAGGGGTCACTGACAACAATAACAGGGGGTATTAACAACAATAACAGGGGGTATTAACAACAATATCGTGGGTCATTAACAACAATAACGGGTCAAGAATAACAATATCGGGGGTCACCGACAACAATATCAGGGGTCACTGACAACAATAACAGGGGGTATTAACAACAATAACGGGGTATTAACAACAATATCAGGGGTCATTAACAACAATATCAGGGGTCATTAACAACAATATCAGGGGTCATTTAACAGCAATATCAGGGGTCATTTAACAACAATATCAGGGGTCACTACTAACAACAATATCCAGCTACACATATTTTTCAACGTCTTTTACATTTGCAAGACAATATGATCAATGTGTACATAAATGAGACTTAGATACAATTGTGACAACAATATCCAACCTTCATTTACAACACCAAATGCATCTAAAATCATAATGACAACATCACACACCATCTCCAAAAATAATACGGTGTGCATTTCTATCTAAAGACATATACAACAAAAGAGTGTGACACGCAATGCCCAAAAAATAAAAACCAAGGCACCATTAATGATCAACTTGGATTTGGATTCTTGCAAGTCTTGACGGAGTGTCCCTTCTCATGGCATCTACCACAACGATAAACATTCTTGTTTTGAAACTGAGATTCCCGCCTTTTTTTAGGCGGTCTACCTGGCGGCCTTGTAGTAATTGGAGGATCCAAGAAAGTCTCAGTTAGCATTTGTGTCATCGTTGGCTTCTCAACACATGGACAATCATGTGTTGCAATTGGCCGCATGCTATGTGCATAAATTTTCTCTTGGGCTGCAATTGTAAAGCAATCATCTACAAATGAGTACACACTACCGTTGAGTTTCTTAATTGCTGCACATGCATTTGGGCAAGGTAGTCAACTCATTTTCCATGCTAAACAAGAACATTCTTTTGCAATCAAGTCAACGAAAACATAACCTAATGCATCACCGCGTCTAATTTCAATCATAAACTGGTTCTCCCCATAATATGTCGCATGTATATTTTCTGCAAAGTTCACATGTTGCTGCATTTTTTTTTCTATGTTAGGCCCTATACCATTTTTCAAATTCACCAAAGCCATCTTGCTTGCAAGCAACTTCGCCTATGCTCATGTATTAACACTCCCATGTTGTGCTTCCGCTATTTCACCATCCACGCATTGAATGATTCAACAATGTTAGTGGTTATGGTATCCCACCTTTTAAACGGAAAATTGCTTAGAGCCCATTGATCAACGTCCCCCTGAGTCTCAACCCATTGTGCCAATTTTGGATTGAACAATTTCAAATTTCCCATCGCAACAGTGAAGTCTTCAACCGGCCTTGCATACGCAATCGCATCGAGGAGGTGCAATGCTAACTCCTTGCTATTCCAGGTACGTGTCACCCCTTTATTGATTTTCGGGAACTCAACTATAGTTTTCCTTTGCATGCCTATAACAAAATGCATGTCTCTCGGTGCCAAATATATCTTTTACAAAGACCAATAATGGAGTTATTCCGATCAGACACAATTGTTATGACCATTGATCCTGTAATCTGTTTTACACTATTTAGAAACCAAGCCCAATCATCATAGGTCTCACCACTAACAATGCCATATGCTAAGGGAAACATTTCATTGTCTGCATCATACGTACAAGCTGACAACATTGTTCCCCTATAAGGGCCACTGAGATGACATCCATCTATATATAGTATTGGCCGACAACCATATAGAAAACCTTTAATAGAGCAACCATATGCAATAAATAGCCTCTCAAATCTATTATCGGGTGACCCTTCCCATTTTGCAATCGTGTCTGGTCACTCTCTATGAGTCTGTCACACAACCAAGGAATGACCTTGTAAGAGTCCTCAACTCGTCCGTGTAATTGCCTCACGGCTCTTTCTTTCGCCCTATATGCTTGACGATAGTTCAGCTGTACCTCATACTCACTATACAAGTCCGTTCGAATTTCATTAGCCGTCTTGTCAATATTACATCTCAGATAATCGATTACAAGTGATGATGTCAAGTTAGACTTGGGTGGATGAGATACAATAAGGCTATCCTATGCATGGTGTATGTGTTCACTTCTATATGTTCTGATGATTAGGAAAGTGGTATCTTGACGTTCTCCCACTAAATACGCACCCATGTACCAGGGACAACCATCAACCTTGCACTTTACTATTATCTTCTTCGGCTTGTTCTTCACAAAAATGTAGGAAAACTTGTGAGCAATGCTGAATTTGTACAACGTTTCACTGAGGGTGACAACATTCACAAAAATCTGTCCTTCTCCCATTATCAAATCCTTCCATTTACAATGATTCATTTCTGGCCTGGTTAATGGCACACATTGCGAAGCACAAGGCAAGGATAGCAACTCTTGACTTTCATTGAACATTTGAGGGGAGACATAGACAACCTAGGTGCACCTACATGAAGTTGATCACTCCTGCGACAACCAACAAGTATAAGTGCAAGTAATGAGAACCAAGTAATGACAATTTATATAGGAACAAATTACATTTCTTAACACAACAAGACTTACACTTCTTGCTCTTCCATTTGAACATTCCTTTATGGTGGTCTATTGTCATTATTCTCATTTTCTTCAATGTACACATGACAATATTCTTCATTATACCTTATTAAATGTTCTACCCCTTCATCATCTACAAGATCAACAAATGTAGATGCATCCATGCTTAGTTTGAACTTCACGCAAATGTCAGTACTTTCATTCCCATTTAAAGACGTTATGATTATGATCAACTGATGATATGTTGTTCCTTCCTTAATGCATTTTGTTCTTACCCTTCCACCAACATAGACACTTTCTTGTCCTTCCCCACAAACAATGTTACCCCCCACATGGAAGAAACATAATAGATTCTTCCCGAAAGTACTAGCCATCTTTAATTATGATCTGCAACATAAAGTTAGTATTAACAACTTTAACAAATACATTAGCAACTAAAATCGTAGCTATTTACAACAATCTCATTTCAAAGATTTTCACATTGAGTCATTCCCCCTAACAAACAGACCTCCCTTTGTTTCCATGCCCAAAAACAAGCAGAACCTACAACGTTTTAACATTCACCTTGTATTAACAACTATATCAGTCATATTAACAACTATATCAGTCATATTAACAACTATCCCTTTTCAACGTTTTTGCAACAAAGCTAGCTTCATCCCATTCCCATTAACACATATTTTCCTCTGTTTTCAACCCAAAAAACATAGCAACATTTTTCCACCCTACCCTAAAATAATTAAAGTCCAACTAGAATGGTGATGATGATATCTTGATGAAAAACTTAGTATTTCATACCTATTTCCAAGCCGATAATAACATAAATTTGACCAAGCTCCAACCTTTCAACCAGCTGACCTTCTAAGTGGAAAAATATGTTCAAGAACAAAATAAAAACCCACTGAGTTCAAGCTAATGCAGTAGATGATCAGAACACACACTACTACAAAAATTGGATATTACTACCCTAAAAAACGTCCTTATTTAGAAACAGGACGTCCAAAATGAAGGCGGTGGCATTCTTGTAATTATCTTTAGGAAAGTTTAGCCTTCATCGTCCTAAATAAGATATCAGGACTCCTTAAATTTATTTTTGGTGTCCTAAAATTGTTTCAGGACGTCTAACATTCTTTCGCGCCATAAAAATATGAGAATTTTTTGTTTGGCGCCATGCGGGATTTCATTTTTTTGCAATAAAATTAATTTATGGCGACCTGAATAATTTTAAGGACGATTTAATGTGGCAATACATATTAATTACTTCGCGCCATGAATTTTTTGTTTGGCGCCGATGATGTTTTTTTAAAAAAATTTAATAACACTGGTGACCTGATTGACATTCAGGTCGCCAATATGAAGAAAATGGCGACCTGAATATATTTCAGAACGCCAAAATCAGAATAGAGGCGTCCTGAACTCTGATTCAGGTCGCCTATATTCAATTTTTTTAGGTTAATATACACGTGCGCCTCTTCATTTTCTCTCACACTCACATTCTCTCCGACAGCGCGCGCAAAAACCCCTCGTCCTCACTCACACTCTCGTCTCGTTCCTTCTCCAAGCTTGGTGCTCTCGTTGCCATCTCCGCCGTCGTCTCCTCCGTCTCCGCCGCCGTCGTCACTGATCACACTCGTGGTTCTATCTCTGGCTCACTCCGCCTCTTTCCCGATCGAAGAAACCCACCAAACCCAGAAGTAAGCTTGTTCGTTTCTTAAGTTCTTTGATTCCTAATAACCCATGTATGAATGGATTTTTGCTTAAGTTAGGATTCTTAAGTTAATGCTTATTGTTTATGGACTGGATTTTTTTGCTTCTGTTTAGGATTCCTGCCTCTTTCTCTCTCACTCGCATTTTGGATTGTGCATTCTAAAAATGATGAGGAAATCACGTAGGAAACTAAAACAGAAAGCATAACTAGTTTACACGTTGCATAACACGTGATGACTCTTGTAACTAATAGTAGCCACGTGGCATACTTGTTCAACTGACTAATATTCATAACAACCTAGACTGAAGTGATGAGTGGAAGCTATACATATTTTTGAATGGTTCAGTTCAAGAGAATGAATATGAAAGGTTGTTTTTTAACAAGACATGCTAGCCCATTGATTACCCCCACCACTATTGTGCCTTTAAAATCATTGCTGTTAGGACTCTCCATTGCACGAAACAAACTGAATTGATCGTTATCCCAATGTAGTGAATTAGTTAACCCGCAATGTGGGAAATCAATATATGTCCTAGCATAATAGGATGCACTCTTTGGGTTTGACTATCTAGTTTGAGCAAAATGTCTTAAAATATTTGGAGGGAATATCATGGATGAGTAATTCAAGTGGATATATATGAGAGAACCGTTGTTCAAGTATTTTGGTAATTATGCTTGATATTGGGCATGTGGTAGAATGATTATATTATGAACTTCAAGAAGTCCATGGTCCAAGCGTGTTGATTAATTATTATCTAGTTTATGAAACTTTGAGAAGAAAATATTATTCATGATAAATTTTAAATGACTGGTTTAATCTTTTCCATCATTTATAGATATTTGCAGTGGTTTAAATACTTTATAACCATAGTAGTATTTCCAAATAGTTAGTTGAACATTTTTCTCACCTCCATTATCCGAAGGTAAGTATGTAGTTTCAATTCAAGTTCTTTCATTGACAAAGTAATTTTTGATATGCCTTTATTTGTTTTAACAAGTTGCTTTTGATTTATAGTGCCCTCAACAATCGGGGAAGACCGAGTGCGGATTCTACGTTATCCACCACATGCATGCCATCATTTCCACCGGACGTCTTACAGGTTTTCAAAATGTACGTGATCGCTCCATGATTCTCAAATTATGATTACAATGTGATTGCACACTTGATGAGTTTTTATTATATCATTCACTAGTGAAGTCTTCATTGGTTGATAACAAGTTTGTTTTCCAATTTATAGTTTTTTGATGGTAATGTTGCTCCGTTCTCGGATGAAGAAGTCGATACGATTCGAGACGTTATGACTAGTCATCTTCTGCAATACATATAGGTATATATATATATGTGTGTGTGTGTGTGTGTGTGTGTGTGTGTGTGTGTGTGAATTTGACATTGTTGTTAGTAGTGTACTAGTTCAAATGTATGTGAATTTGACAATGTTCTTGTTGGTAGTGCACTAGTTTAAATGTATGTGAATTTCAAAATGTTGTTGTTGGTAGTGCACTTGCTAGCTAGTTCAATTATTGAATTTTAGTTTTCAATGCTCATGTATAAATTTCAATAATGCTCAATTGACATAATTGTTGTTGATGTTCATGTATGTATTTGAAATGTTTAGTTTTTATAGTGCACTATAGTTAGTTTGAATGTTAGTTTATATAGTTCACTATAGTTGCTGATTTGTTGGGAATTATTTGAGCACTACTGTATCTCTTGGCTTGTAAATATTGTTTTCCGTTTGCGTGCAATTTTGGAATAGTGTTCAAATTGATGTCATTTAAAAAAAAATCAAAAAGGCGTCTCAAATTAAATTGGGACGCCAAATAGAAATTTAATAAGTCCTAAAACTAATTTCGTGACGCTCATATGAGGCGTCCGGGTTAATTCAGGACGCCAAACCACAGAAAAAACAACTACCCTGCCCGAGACGTCCCTCTAAATAAGGACGTTAATTGGGTCTTATTTAGGTCATTTTTTAGTGTTTTTGTAGTAGTGACACGTGAGAATATAAACGTTCTCTTCCTCGCTGAGTTGAGCAGATATAAACGATCAGAACCCTGCTTGCCTTGCGTCTCTCCCTGCGTTCTACGTTTCAGTTTCAGCTTTTTACTTTTTTGATGAGGCGCCAAAAACATCACAGACTCCTTTTGTACAGACTCCTTTTTTGTTTTTTAATCTAGGGATATTAATGTCATTTCATTTTTTCATCAAATACCCATTAGGGCTCTAGGGCCATTTGTGGTAGCTGAAAGTGGTTGGGGCCATTTTTGCAATTTTGGACCTTAATTGGGCCTTGGTACAGATTCTCCCTAATTTTTATGAGATGCTTTATAAATTGGAAAAAAACACTACCTATTTATAGGTGGAGAGGATAGGAATATCTTTTTTCAATATCATTCCAAGTTGCCGACAAAAAATATTGAATGCTAGCTCTTGTCCAAAATTGACAGGGGCTATAAACATCCAAACCTACTCGCAAATATGAAAATATCTAGCTCACAAGTCAACATCTAAACCAATTAATTGATATGCTCTCCACGAGCTAACTACTATTATAATTTCAATCAGATTTATATAAATACTCAGCTGGTGCGTTGGGGCGAGTTTGTCGAGTTTGGTCGGGCGTTTTTCCAGTATCGGCGTTTTTCTAGTTTTTCGCCAGAGTCTAATTTTTCCAGCTCGGAAATGCTGTAGAGAAATATCTTGTGAGGATTAGGAATAAAGAAGGAACGTTATCATTATGAGAGAGAACAAATGATGGCGGTTGAGATGATTGGTGTCACGGGGGCGTGATAAAGTTGCTAAATCAGGTTTTTTTTTTTGGTTTTTTGTTTTTTTAACAATGGGCGTTTCTTAAGTATAGGTGATGAAGATAATAATGATCCACTTAACATAACATCCTCATTAAATATTCAAACATCATCTTCAACACAAATGAATCTTATTCGTGATAGAATCAGAGACTAACTTGTTAGGGATATGTGATCCAATTAGCAATATATTATTATTTAGTATCAACATGTAAAAAAAACATTTGTATTCATTATAATTTATATTCAATTTTATCCATTCAATATATTTAATTAAGGACTTTATTGTTTATTAATTTTTTAATAATAATTTAACTTTTTTTTCAAATTTAAATTTTTATCTTCAATTATCATAAGATATACCAACCAATATATATATGTAGTGTTTAATAAGATTCTTTCACTTTTCAGTCATATTTCATTTCAACTGACCTTTTTAAATAATAATCCAAACATGTTTCAATTTGGAAAAAATTCACTTATGTCACCGTTAATCCAAACACAAATCACATTTACAATCTGAATTTTATCCTATCTTACTTTTGCAAAAGTCATATTGAAAATAAGTCTCTTCTCCCGTTGCTAACCCAAATAGGCCCTATAATCTGGCTTTTGCAAACTTGACATAGAATAAAAGTCAGATTGTAAATGTAATTTATGTTTGGATTGACGATGATAAAAGTGGGGTTTTTTAAATAAAAAACAAAATTGAAACTTGTTTGGATGATTATTTAAAAAGTAAGTTTAAATATGAAAAAATGACTAAAAAGACATAAACTATTAAATACCATAAGTATATATTGTGAGAAGGAGACCACATTTTTATCTGTTTTGCTCTTGGGGTTCTTCTCATCATAGTGCTAATGAGTTTTTTTTTTTTTTTTGAGAAATCACTGTCAGGTCCTAAGGTAGGGAATTAATCACAAAAAAGTCCCACACCCAATCCCCCTCACAAAAAAGTCCCTAGGAAGAATATGCATGTACAAAAGAAAAATAAGAAAAACAAACTGAAAATGAACAACAACAAGAAGGTCACTAAAAATCATTAAGCTTATTGACCATGCCTTGGCATGGGTGTAAGCTGCATCAATGTCCGGTAGGAGATCAGCAAGTCGCTGTCTAAGAGAGGCAACATGAGCATCATAGGAGGAAAGAGGGAAGGACACAACGGTAGGGGCGCTTGGGCTAGGAGGTTGGCGAATATCGGCTAAAGGCTAGAGGGGGGAACGAACATCTCATTATCATTTGAAATAACAATGGGTCCAACAACATGAGACTCTTCCGACAAAATAGAAGGCACACTTGTTTCAGGCACCTTGGATATCAATCTATAGAAGGCTTGAGCATCAGAAGTACCCCTGCGAGTGGTTGTCTTGCATCTTAGCATTGTTTGAGAAGAAACGATGATTAGGGTTTTGGGGCAGAGAAGATTATCAAGGATGAAGTGAGGAGTTAGGGCTAAGAGGTACAAAATGGAGCAAATGTGAGAATGAATGGGAGTAATTTGGGTATTTAAGTTTTAATTTTTAAATAGTTTTAAGATCTGATTTTTTTAAATATTCAGTCCTCAAAGTCCAGCCTTAATTTTTTTCTAAAAAAAAAAAGTAAGACAGATTAGAGAGGATATTTTTATTACCCGGTCCTAAAAAAATATTTTAAGACCGTATTTTTAAAATATTTGGTCCTAAAAGTATATTAGACTTTTTTTGCTAAAAAAGTTTTAAGACCAGTGTTTTTACAGAAAGTTCCGACTCTTTAGATACCATCATTTCCTCTGTGTTCAATGCCTCAGAGTCTCTTCAGCTTCCAAGTAAACTTCCCAACTATGCGTCTCCTCGTAATATGAGGCCACATCAATAAATTTAATTAATTATTCTTCAACCGTCTTGATCTATTTAAGCTCCTCGTTACTTGAGTTTCTTCATATTCATCTCCGGCCACTTCCTCCTCCTCCCCTACAACCTCCAAAGCCTCCTCCACCATCATGTTTGATTCTATGCGTCCTCTTTTCCTTTTCCTCCTTTGCAACCTCCAAGGCCTCCTCCACCGCCTCACTAGAATTAGACAAGCATATGCTTGAAAGTCTGCATGCGAGGGTCGATCACATTGATATACTTTCAATTGCAAGCTCAACCTTGTACTTGACACCAATGACGTTGAGTACAATCCTTCAGACAACCCCTCCTCCGGTGATGATATGGAGGATTGAGGGGTTTATTGTTTTTGTTTTGATGTATTTTTTATTATTATTGTACTAGATGCTGACCGATATTATGAATGAATTTAAACAATTTTGTTCCATCTTCATTTTTCAAATGTGATCCATACATAGTAACTACTAAGGAAACGTAGTCAAGAACAAACAAAACAATGTCCTCGTGTTTCATCGTTTACATTGATAATTCGCAGAAACATAGTCAAGAACAAATAAAACAAACAAAACATCACTTACATTTGTTGTTTAAATTGGTAATGTTCACAGAAACATACAAAACAAAACAATGATAATTCACATAAATGTTTGGCCCACATGTGTCCTCGTTTTTACCTCTCCTTTTGTTGATCATTTTCAATGTCTTTTTTCTTTATCTTTGTTCTTTTTAAATAAAAAAATAACAAAGACAATGAAAAAGAAGACTGATAAGGATCAACATCTGGAGAGGTAAAAACGATGACACACGAGGGCCAACGATCTCGATATAAGGTACGCTTGTTTCTGGCGCCATGGATATGAATCTGGGGGCATCGACTGGAGAAGCAAACCTACCACTGCGAGTGGTTGTCTTGAACCTTGGCTTTTTTTTTTATTTTATTTTTTATCAGAGACGGTGATTAGGGTTGGGCCAAAGAGTATTTATTGGAAGTGACTTTTAAGACCGGATGTTAAATAAATCCGGTCCTAAAAGTATAGCCTTAATTTTTAAATATAAAAAAAAACGTCATACATTTCAGATCGTTTGATAATAATATCCAATCTTAAAAGTCTAGCCATAATTTTTTGAAATAAATGTAAGACATTTTAGACCAATTATGTTTAAAATCTGGTCCTAAAAGTATCGTCTTTATTTTTTTTAAACAAATGTAAGACCTTTTAGACCTGTTGTTTACAACATCTTGTCCTAAAGGTATAAGCATTAAATTGCTTTATCCACTATCCAATATATACAACAACCAAAAATGGACACAAGTAAATTGTTAGAAAAGAATAAACAGAAGTATTTATTATTGATCATTAACCAAATTGTACAACTGTTCATTTACAGAAGATTATTGCTACATATATAGACAAATGAATTCGATCATTATTGGTCTGACTTCATGAGCTTATACATATAAAGGGTCAGTAAGGTCAAACGTCTATAGCATCAAAGACAGAAACTGAATTAACTTGCGTGCAAACATAAATAGGTGTGTGTGTGTCTGTGTGTGTGTAACATTAAGCCAGAAACTGAATTCAGCCAAAAATATCTTATGTAACATCAAATACATTTACATTTTCAATGAATTTAGGATAACTGCCTTAGATGATAATATTATATATGTGACTTAAGACCTAATGGCCATATAAGTTGGATCTCGGTGGTTGTCTTCGAATCTAAAAACGAACAAGACATAAGAGCATATATAGCTCACAAGGAAATGTCAAAACATGTATTAACCTTTGGTGTGATCCATTTAAGGTATTTGACCTGATACGAATGCTTTCTCTTGACATTTGTTTGGAATTTCCTTGTGGCCCTATCATTAAAATCACAAATTCATCCATAATGGTCACTGAAAATTCACAATATAGATTTTAGACAAGACAATCAAAATGACATGTTTACACATATGGTCTCCTTCAATACAGGCCCTGGTTTGTTGTGAAGGGAGCATAATAGGACCACTTTATTCTCCTTCATGCACAAGAGGACCAACTACTAATGGCGACTGAAAATTCACGGCAAAAGAGAACTCAGTGATATGTAGCAGAATTAAGTGAATTGCAAATAAGAAATGTGATATGTACCTGTGTACATATGGTGTCTCTCCTGTAAGGGTGTCTCACTTATATAGTCTAGGTACAAGAATCCAAAATCATCGTTTGTGCCTAATTCATCCAACTTACGATGCATGCACCTACAATAATGCCATCAAGGAATTAGTATATATGTGTGTCTAAATGATGCATTTAAATTATGTATTCATAGAAAAAGATACTTACTTTAAAAATAAGGTCACTGTTGCATTAGTAAGCTCTTGTTTAAGAGCCATCAGGGACATTATATCCTATGTATCAATGTAAACTGGTTCCCTATTAGGAAGGCCTACAACTTCATTGACAAGCCACAATCTAGTTCCAAAAGATCCGTTAAATGTCATAAGGATAATTTCATCATTGGCATCCAACTTAGGCTTGTCAAATACTTCAGGGGTTGGAGGTTCATGTCGATCAAAAACATGTACAAGCTTCATTGGCCATGATGAAGGTTTCCTTGACATCACTCACAACCTTCATATCACCAGTTGGGAGAGGGAGATGTGCATTAGCAACGATCACCTGTTCAATTAACACTCTGACTTGATCATCAACCATTTTTTTGGTGGTGTATAGTTGATCCCAAAATGTGGAAAGTCCCATGTGCAACTAATCAGCAATCATGATCCTCCACATAAAGGTCACAAGGTTTAGGACCCCCTGGCTATCCAACAATGCAGCAACTTCCTTTAGTGATCTACCGCATAGGTGTAGGTGAATGTGCCACAAGAACACTGGTCTCATTACGTGAGCTCACAACCATCCTCATGTCCTCCTCCATCTTGGTCATCTGGGCTTCAAACATTGCCCTCATTTAAGCTTCTCATGCCTTTGCTTGCTTACTCACGGTGGACACGATATATTCCATCTTCTCTCGAGTAACCTGTTGGGTATGATTAGTTTTGATGATGTCTTATATAGATGTCATTCTTAAGAGCAAAAAGTTTACATACTACATTTATCCTATACTTTGATTGATTCTTATATTTAATGTAGATGTAATGTTGATATGAAGAAGATGGAAGTTGGAATGGCTAAATTCAGAGTTAAAATAAGGAAATTCAAGCTTCCCGATGAATAGAAGTTGCTACAATTTAATTGCTACGGATCCTGTGCATGAATAGCTCTTCCTTGCGTTTGAATCTCACAATACTCAAGTATCAAACATGTACTCGCGAGTATCGAGCTTCAATTGTTGAGTATGACACTTCAATACTCGAGTATGGTACTTGGCTACTCGAGTATGGTGCATAAACTACCGTTTCGTGCAAATCCCCGACAATACCCGATTATGGATAATCAATACCGAGTATGACACCACTGATCAGCCTCATTTCACGTCCGAAGATCAAGCGACCTATGGTAATTCGATGATATCTTCTTAACCAGAGATCGATTGAGGTGAAACAACTTGTGTTGGAAACTAGACTTCCAAACGATCCTAGTCGCACAAGATTGAAGTCCAAAGGAGGTCATATGAGAGAGATATGAATTTTTGAAGATGACAGTGACATCACTGTCACACTGCTGACCAAGCCTCAATGTTTTGGGTATATCTCCTAAAATAGAAATCCAATGAAGCTGAAATCAGTGCCATTTGAAAGAGGACTCAAAGGGATTTCCATCAAGTCTCGAATCAACCTAAAAGGAGATCATACCAGGAAGTTATGATTTTTGAAAGTGGACACTCAAAATACTGAAAGCAACAGAGTTCGAATCAAGACTTCCGATATAACTGAACAGCATAGATACCCGAGTATAAGCATTGAATACTCGAGTATGGTCGAGTTAGAAGCGTCTGGCATATCTGAGTCACAGAGATACTCGAGTATGAGTATGGAATACTCGAGTATTATTGGTAAAAATCATTATGTTCTGTCGAGTACGTTCGGTAATCATACTTCTGCTGTGTCGAGACTTCGGATCGCGATTCTGGAAATCAATACTATTAATGACGATCTTTAATGATTTGTTTACTGACCGATTTACTCATATCTTTTCAAATATTTGAATTACAAGACAGATCATTTCGAAATCTCCATGGGTCACACATATCTCGATAATTGATTCAAATGATGCAAAACTGACAAATCGTGAGGATCTCTTTTGAACGAACAACATTCCCCCAAATCTTGATTCATTAATGACATTCTCATCACAGTAAGTATCCTCGGAGGATCAAGACACTCCAACGGCAATATCATCAAAAGAGAATCACAAACAATCCGATCGATTATGGGCATTAATGGAATTCAATATGGCAAAGATCTCTGCAATGATCATCTTCAAAGCATTATAAATAGATGAAGAACCACCTGCTCTCAACACATAGCTACAGAGTAAACGCACAAAGAGAATCAGAAAGATACTTACAAGAGTCTAGTTCCGCTATACTCTTGTCAGATACTTTCGAATACTTTCATCCAATACTCTAATACTCTCGGTTGATATCTTGTAATACCATGTACTTCAGTGCTTAGAGTTATTTGCTCTTATAGAGAGTTATCCTTCAGCTATCATTTCCTTGTGAGAATCTCAAAGTTGTGGGACTTTGGGATTGGGTTATTTGATTACAACTGATAATTGAATATTTTATACACTTATTTTTGTCTCTTGAATAATAATTTAGGACCCTTTAGCTAATAAATAATGGCTCTTATGTTTATTTGGGCCTTGGGCCTTTTATTGCATTTTAGCTATTTTTAATAATAAAATTCCAGTTTTGTGTTGCTTCACTATTTCTACCATAACTCTTGAACCAGACATCGGATTTGCCTCATTTTTGTCTCATATTTCAGATGATTCAGAGAGCTACAATTGTTATGAAGACATCAAGAGCAAATTCGGTCAAGAAGGAGGTCAATTTTGGAGCCAAAGTCGGATGTACAATTCTGGATTTATTTTGGACCCGAATTTTGTAATTTAAGTCCAGCTTATATTTTATTTCTGCTTTTGGGCTAAAACTATGAGAGCCCATTTCGTTTTAGGTTATTTTTAAGTATGGCAGCTGCCACAAACATATTCATTCACGTTTTTAACAATAGAGTGGATCAAAATACAAGTTTTCATTTTCTCTCATCTCTGTTCTTCATGTTCTTCGCGCGTTCTTCGTGTTCTTCGTTCGTTCTTCGATTTTCCCAGCCATGATCGGCTAAACTCTTGTGATTAACCCAACGATGAGGATTCCATGATTCATCCGTAGAACTCGTGCCTAATCGTAACTACTCGATTGTTTTCATCTTATCGGATTCGATTTGAAATAGTTCGAATATTAGATTTAATATTCGGTTTGGTTCATCCCAAGGACTTAGTTCTGACTAGGTTACAGTTGTTGCCGTGCGATTGCACAGTGAGACGCCACTCGTCCGGACAGATTCTAGGCGATCGCTCTAGGCGAGGGAATCTCCGGATGAATGCAGAGATTTCGATTCATCCGAACCAAACGTGGGTTAGTTATATTTTCGCTCAATGATGGAGGTTTCGGAATCAATTCGTTGGGTTGATCATCTTTAACTGCCTCTCTTATTGGATTCGTTTGACTCGTTTATTGCATTTTGATTATGTTATTTCGTTTTGTTCTATTCTCATAAACCAAACCCCCATTTTATCATTCTGTTTCACTATTGTTATTGAACAAGCCCGCCGCAAATTCGTTGGGAAACGACCCAGTGTTCCCTAATTCTCGCAAATTGTTTTCGAACTTGGTTTATTTTGGAAGACACGGCAAAAATCTTTCCAAAATGGCGCCGCTGCCAGGGAATTTGCATCGGTTTGATTAGTAACAGTATTGTAAATAGCTTAGTTTAGGTAGTTTAGGTGGTTCGGTGGCCGACAGAAATTTTTCTGACTCCGATCACTCAAACCAGGTCTTATTCACAAGGAATTGGGTGTTTTAGCAAAAGTCACTTCCTACAAGGAAGTGAGGTCTCACTCATTTTCCCCAAATTCCAACGTTTAGACCACTTTTTCACTGTTTTAGGTTCTCGCTTTTGATTTCCAACAGACCATTTTTTTAGTATCTCTGATTGAGTTGAAATTTGGTACTGTGATAGAAAATGGCGAATCGTTAGACCCACATCGAAAATGTTCCATTTTCCATGTGGTATCCTCCGTTTCGCCAAATTCCATCGTTTAGGCCACTTTTTTAAATTTTTGAAGTTTTTTTATTCCATTTTTGAGTCCCCCAATAGTCTAGGAGTTGCCCTGTGGTCTTGCAGTGAGTGCCCCATTAAGCATTTGAAGGAATTCCATGTAGTGTGCAAAGACAATGAAGCCACATGCCATTGATGAAAATCATATCAAGTTGAGAGCTTTTCCTTTCTCATTGGAAGGTGGAGCCAAGGATTGGTTGTTGTACCTTCACCCTCATCTATTGGGAGCTGGACTCGATATTCGAGGATATTCCTAGAGAAATATTTCCCTTCCTCAAGAGCAAATCAGCAATAAAGAAGGAGATTGGCAACATTAAACATCATTGGGGAGACTATGCATGAGTATTGGGAGAGGTTCAAAAGGTTATGTGCAAGCTTGTCCACACCATCGATATCCGAAAAGACTTGATCAACTCTTTCTATGATGGTCTATCACCGTAGACAAAGGGTTGGTGGATGCCTCTAGTGGTGGAGCTATGAGTAACAAGACACCGAAGAAGCCCGAGACTTGATATCCATTATGGCAGATAACTCTCGCAGCTTTGGCACGGTGGCCAATAGCACTCCCGTCTACCATATTCAAACACCTCCATTCGAGTATGATTCTCGAGAGATTAGAGACTAGACTTGATGATCCGACCTCCCTTGTTGAGGCGGTTGGCGATGACACGTGCAATACATCTTTCTCCTCCTCGCACTGGGTACTCTTGTGGGTTTTGTTCGACCCTTATCATTCTACCGACTCTTGCCCTACCTTGCATGATCCTACTTACCAAGATCACCAAGTAGGCTGCAGTGGGTGTTTTTCCAGAAGGCCACAATACCAACAGAATAATGCCTTCTCCAACACTTATAATCTCGGTTGGAGAAATCACCCCAACTTTCGCTGGAACCAAAATCGGAACCAGAGCAACCAATACCAAAATCGAATCGAGTAACCAGTGTCAGTGAATGGGAACTACCGGCAGAGGCCGTACGGACCACTACGACTTTCCAACAACGGTCTGCGCCCTTTACCCTTGCAAGCACCACCTCCTCGACCAGCCATATGTCCACCTCCACAAAGGCACAACAAAGCAGCTAGTAGTAGTGGTGGTTGGTTCCTCACTTGAAGATATGATGAAGCAATTTGTCACAACCAATATGCGCCTCCAACAAAGAACCGACACTTCCATTCGTAGTTTGCAAACACAGATTGGGCAATTGGCAACATCATTGAACCAGCTTCAACCTCGTGATCCACCCTTTCCTCACAAACAATTCCCAATCCTAAGGGAAATGTGAGTGCTATATCACTACTGATCTGCAAGCAATTAGAGGAACCTAAGCAAGCAGCAGACGTGTGACTTCCACATCGAAAACGAAGTCGAAATGTGAAGATTGACTCAAAAGAAAAAGGCAAGGCAAAGAAGGTGAAGAGGAAGACATTCCTATTCCTCTTCCCTTCCCTCGTAGAGCGCTACAATCCAAGAAGTTGCGATAAAGCACAAGAGAAGGATATACTTGAGACATTCAAGAGTAGAGATCAACATTCCTCTCTTAGATGCAACAAACAAATTCCTAAATATGCCAAGTTTCGAAAGAGTTGTGCACCAACAAGAGGCGATCAAGGGAAATGAACGAGTGAGCTTGAACTGTAATGTCTCAAAGACTCATCCAAATTCTACCATGCCTCGTAAATGCAAAGATCCGTGGACATTTTCTATCCCTTGCCTTATTGGTAACTATAGATTTGATGATTGCATGCTAGATTTAGGTGCTTCTATTAATGTCATGCCTCGCATCTGTTTATAGATCTCTTGGTCTTGGTCCCTTACGTCCAACCGGTGTCATTGTTCGGCTTAGCTAATAGGAGTAATGCCCATCCTTTCGGTTTAGTTGAAGATGTATTAGTCAAAGTTAATGAATTGATATTCCTCGCTGATTTTTACATCTTGGATATGGAGGGCGAGTCTCCTAGTAGTAGGTCACCAATCATTCTAGGGAGACCTTTCATGAAAACAGACTAGGACTAAGATAGATGTGCATTCTCGGTACTCTTTCCATGGAGTTTGGTGATATATCCGTGAATTTCAATATCTTTGATGCCATGAAATATCCTAGGAAGAGCATTCTGTTTTCAGTATTGATGTGATTGATGATGCCGGATGATGTTCTTAATGGTGGTGTGTCCCGATTATCCTTATTTTTCATCCGAGAGTGATACCCCCATTTGTGCATGCGATGATAATGAATGGTGCTCGCTTGCACTAATTTGGTTAAGACCGCATTGTTTGGTGATTCTCGATTTGCTTGATGATTCTACATTACTTGTAGACTCGATATTGATTCCGAGTTTGAGCTTCATCCCGATCCTAACGTGCATCCCGATTCTCGATTTTGATGAGCTTCATTCTCGATTTTGATGAACTGAATTCGATGTTAACCTTGAGCCGTATAGACACACGCCCTTCTCGCTTGTGCTTCTTTGAATATGGTTTCGTGTATTCCCAGGTGATGACATCGTAGTTGTTGCAACAACCACCCAAGCTTCTCCTCCACCGAGCAACCGCCCAAACTAGAGTTGAAATCCCTTCCGCACCATCCGAAGTATGCATTTCTCGGAGGTGAATGAGCAGCTGCTACCATTGTGGCAAATAATCTTATGCCGATCAAGAAGAGAAGTCGCTAAGTTTATTGAGGGCGAACAAGAAAGCTATTGGGTGGACATTGCCGACATAGTTGGCATTAGCCCTTCTATGTGCATGCACCGGATTCTGTTGGAAGAGGACTCTAAGCCGCGAGGCAACCCCAGACGCCTTAATCCTCTTATCCTTGATGTGGTGAAGAAGGAGGTCACTAAGCTTCGCAAGCCGGCATCATCTATCCTATTTCCGATAGCCAGTGGGTTAGTTCCACCTGTGTGGTTCCCAAGAAGTCCTGAGTTACCGTGGTAGCCAATGAAAAGAATGAGCTCATTCCTGCTTGAAGTTCAGAATAGTTGGAGAGTTTGCATTGACTATAGAAGACTCAACCAAGCCACTCGCAAAGATCATTACCCTCTACCCTTCATTGATCATGAGAAGTGGCACTTTATGGTCGAGTCGTGCATAGTCTTGGGACACATAGTGTCTAGGAAAGGGATTGAGGTAGACCCCGCTAAGATCGATGTTATTACCGCTTGCCTTACCCCGCTTCGTGCGGGAAGTTCGCTCTTTCTTGGTCATGCAGTGTTTCTATCGACGTTTCATTCGAGATTTCAGCAAGATCGCTCAACCCTTGTCCCACCTCCCGCATAAGGACACCGACTTTGTCTTTGATGATGCGTGCAAGGCGGCCTTCGATCACTTGAAGCGTTGTCTTACTACAGCAAACTGATCAAGCCCCCGATTGGCTCCTCCCTTTGAGTTAATGTGCGATGCTTCCAACTATGCGGTTGGTGCTATCTTAGCACAATGGTTGATAGAGCTCTCCCATGTCATTGCATATGCTTCAAAGACTTTGGATTCTCGCTCGCCTACTTACACCACTACCGAGAAGGAGTTGTTGGCTATTGTATTTGCCTTTGATAAGTTTAGGTCATATCTCGCTAGCTAGTAGAGTCATTGTTTTCTCCGACTACGCAGCTTTAAAGTTTCTTTTGAAAAGGCAGATGCTAAGCTACGACTCATCCGGTGGATGTTGTTGCTCCAAGAGTTTGATGTGAGATTCGAGATAGAAGTGAGCACAAAATCGGGTAGCCGACCACTCTGAGTCGTATCACTCATTCTCCCTCTCACCCTCTTCTATCTCGGGATGATTTCCCGATGAGCAGCTTCTCATACACTGCAAGTTAAGACCCCATGGTATGCCGATTTAGTTAACTACTTGGTAGCCGGTGTTTTTCCCTAGAGTCCACTAGGCCCAAACCCTTAAATTGAAAAGTGAGTCTAAATATTATGTTTGGGATTGACTCTTATCTCGTGGAAATTTTGTAGTGACCAAGTAGTTAGGAGATGTGTCCTCGATCATGAGTTTCAATCTATATTGCATTTTGCTCATGCTTCGCTCGTGGTGGTCACTTTGGACCCCAAAGAATCGCTAGGAAGGTGTTAGAATGTGGTTTGTTTTGGCCTTCCCCGTTTCATGATGCCCATTTGTTTTGCAAGTCATGTGATAACCGGAGAGGCGTGGAGTATTTCCCGTAGGCATGAGATGCCCCAAAACCCTATATTGTTTTGTGAGATCTTTGATGTTTGGGGTATTGATTTCATGGGTCCATTTCCCGCTTCATATGGTTACACTTACATCTTGGTCGGGCCGTTGATTATGTTTCGAAACGGGCCGAGGCGAAAGCCACCCTGACAAATGATTCTTCTCAGTGGTGGTGGATTTTGTTAGGTCTAACATTTTCTCGCAGTTTGGCATTCCTAGAGCTATTATCGCTGATCGTGGTTCCCATTTTTGCAATCGAAGCATGGGTGCCTTGCTACGCAAGTATGGAGTGCTTCACAAGGTTTCCACAAAGATACCATCCTCGCACCAATGGTCAAGCCAAGTCTCAATAGAGAGATTAAGCAAATCCTTCAAGACCTGTCAACTCTACCCGGAAAGATTGGAGTAAGCGACTAGATGATGCTTTGTGGGCATATCGCACCGTTTACAAGACTCTGATTGGGATGTCCCCCTATCGGATTGTCTTTGGTAAGGCATGTCATCTTCCTATTGAGTTGGAGCATCAAGCCTATTTGGGCTATTAAGCAATGCAACATGGATTTGGCTAAGTCCGGACGGGAGAGGAAGTCAGCAATGCAAGAGTTAGATGAGCTTAGATTGGATGCCTATGAAAGCTCACGGTTGTATAAGGAAAAGACTAAGGCATTCCATGATAAGCATATTCTGAGGAAAGAATTTCTCATGGGCCGAAAGTTCTTCTATTTAATTCCGCCTCAAGTTTATGCCTGGTAAGCTTCGATCTAGATGGGATGGCCTCTTTGTGATCACTAACATATTTCCATTTGGTGTCGTTGAGCTATGTGATCCACCCACGTGACGGACTTTTAAGGTCAATGGGCATCGCCTCAAGCCATTTCATGAGGGATCCCTACAAAGAGCTCGAGGAAGCAGAGATTCTCCTCATTGATGCCACTTATCCTCCATAAACCCTCGGGGAGTATTCTTCTTCTTCTCCCTCCTTCTCTTTTATTTGTTTTCCTTTTCTACTTTGCTTTTTGAAAATAAATACATTCTTTCTTTCTAATGATTGCTACATATTATGAACTAGGACATTTTGGTTTTAAGGATCATTCTTGTTTAGTCTGGAACTCTTGACTCTTCGATTACAAGTCTTGGTAGTTGATTTGATGTTGTTGATTACCTAAGTTGGTATTGACCTTGTGAGGTTTTAGGCTTGCATGAATGGAATTCATCTTTTGCCATTCTTTCTTTCATGTGTGTATCTCTCATGATTTGTGTTCTCTAGAACTTGCTCCTTTTCTTTTGAAACTACATTTTTCACTTACGTGCATAAGTATGATGGAAGCTTGTTTTCTTTCTTTTATTCTCCTCACTTTGGCCAAATAGCTTTCCCTTGCATTATGATTCCTTTGCTAGCCCCTTTGTGCCTTTTGACCCATTCTTTTCTAAGCCACATTACAAGCCTAAGCGTAAAACCATTTTATTCCGCACCTTGAAGATTTATTGAGCATTGGTTTCAACTTGTTTTGTGTTTAGTGCGGGGTTGCTCAGAGTGCAATGCTTTAAGTGTGGGGGGATATTTGATTTTGACATTGTAATTACGTATACAATGAAAGGAAAGAAAGAAAGAAAAGTAAAAGAAAAATAAAAAAAAAAGAAAAAAAAAAGAAAAAAAAAACAACAAAAGAAGAGAAAAGAAAAGAAAATACATAGAAAGGAATGTATATATGAGTAGAATAAAAGTCTCATACATAGAGAATGATTGTGTTAATCGCTGGTCTTCCTTTTGATTTCTTTGGTGCTTAGCCTCTTATTCCATACTATTACCTACCTTCACCCTGGCCCCGTTACAACCTTTAATTACAAGCTTCTTGATTTGTGCATGTATGTGTGCATGAAAGAGTGGAGACGTAGAAGTTGAGCAAGCTTATGGTAGAACAAATTTCTTGAGTAGAATTTGAGCGATACACTTATTTACCTTAAACACTTGAGAGACTCGATTGATTGAGCGCATCATTTGAGAGATCATCTTTTGTGATTAGCATCATTGATTGACACTACCATGAATTGTAATTTGAGATGAAGGGGTTTCTTTTGGTCTTGAATGATTGGTCTTTTGAAGCTTTGTGTCCCTTGATTCAATTTTTGCATTGTTAGCAATTATTAGTAAAGAAGAGTTTTTCCTTTAGGTCTTTCTTTGAATTTTGCTCAGAGTGCAAAAAGATAAGTGTGGGGGAATTTGATAATTGAATATTTTATACACTTATTTTTGTCTCTTGAATAATAATTTAGGACCCTTTAGCTAATAAATAATGGCTCTTATGTTTATTTGGGCCTTGGGCCTTTTATTGCATTTTAGCTATTTTTAATAATAAAATTCCAGTTTTGTGTTGCTTCACTATTTCTACCATAACTCTTGAACCAGACATCGGATTTGCCTCATTTTTGTCTCATATTTCAGATGATTCAGAGAGCTACAATTGTTATGAAGACATCAAGAGCAAATTCGGTCAAGAAGGAGGTCAATTTTGGAGCCAAAGTCGGATGTACAATTCTGGATTTATTTTGGACCCGAATTTTGTAATTTAAAGTCCAGCTTATATTTTATTTCTCGTTTTGGGCTAAAACTATGAGAGCCCATTTCGTTTTAGGTTATTTTTAAGTATGGCAGCTGCCACAAACATATTCATTCACGTTTTTAACATTAGAGTGGATCAAAATACAAGTTTTCATTTTCTCATCCTGCTCTTCATGTTCTTCGCGGTTTCTCGTGTTCTTCGCTTGTTCTTCGATTTTCCCTGCCATTGATCGGGTTAAACTCTTGTGATTAACCCAACGATGAGGATTCCATGATTCATCCAGAGAACTCGTGCCTAATCGGTAACTACTCGATTCTCGTTTTCATCTTATCGGATTCGATTTCTGAAATAGTTCGAATATTAGATTTAATATTCGCTTTGGTTCATCCCAAGGACTTAGTTCTGACTAGGTTAGCGTGTTGTGTGCGAGGGCACGCTGAGACGCCACCGTCCGGACATTCTAGGCGATCGTCTAGGCGAGGAATCTCCGGATGAATGCAGAGATTTCGATTCATCCGAACCAAACGTGGGTTAGTTATATTTTCGCTCAATGATGGAGGTTTCGGAATCAATTCGTTGGGTTGATCATCTTTAACTGCTCTCGCTATTTGATTCGTTTGACTCGTTTATTGCATTTTGATTATGTTATTTCGTTTTGTTCTATTCTCGTTAAACCAAACCCCCATTTTATCATTCTCGTTTCACTATTGTTATTGAACAAGCCCGCCGCAAATTCGTTGGGAAACGACCCAGTTCCCTAATTCTCGCAAATTGTTTTCGAACTTGGTTTATTTTGGAAGACACGCAAAAATCTTTCCA
>JAMWYP010000176.1:1783245-1807245 GCA_025563575.1 Acacia pycnantha | reverse complement strand
GAACAAATTCATATAGTCAATGATGACATTGTTTAATTAAGAACATAGAAGGAATATACTATAGTTAAAACCTTAAAGTTTTCTAAGAATTCTGCATATGAATATTACCGTATGATGAATTGACTCTTTTATAAAGTGATATCCTCCCATATCCCTTCTTGATGATCATTTCTTATGCCGGGTTCATTATCCGCTTCATCTTCTTCGTTCATGTCCAGGTAGACCCTTGAAAAGGAGTACTCTCGGGAAGACCATAATTTGAATGACTTTCCTCATCAATATCAATGACCCTCTTTCCTTGGAGAGCTACGAGACCACATTTTATTTTCTTGATCGGTGATATAGAACACTTGTTTTGCATGATGCTCGCCATAATAAAAGGTTCATCTCCAAAACTTCTACTATTGACATCGACTAAAGTGAATCCTAGTCGATCGATCTGAACACCATTATTGACATTAACCCACTTGCATTTGAAGATGGGAAATCTAACTTTGACATAGTCCACCTCCCAAATCTCTTCAATAACCCCATAATATGGCATGACTGCCAATTTAGGCCTCTTGTCTTTGAAACGGAGAAGTGCATAGATTCACCTACAACATAACACCCTTTGTTACGGGACCGTGCTCATATCATCTAGGGACTTCGTGTAAAATGTATAACCATTGATCACATACGAATTCCAACTTATGACATCAACCTCGGGACCACGTGCTAACCATTTCATTGTATCGAAACACATTCGAGATCCCTCGACCTTTTGTTTGAACCAGCTTTGCAAAAGTTCTCGTTATGTTCCCTAATCAACCTTTGTTCGGTCATTCGATGGTTCTCTTTTCCTTACGGCTTCTTTATGTGCGAGATATGCTGGCTTGAACTTCATCAACATTATTCAAGATGTATAAGTGGACTTGTGACAATTCATCACGATCCACACTCTTTACCAAGCCCCTCGTCACCCCCTTCACTACGGCATGACGCTTTTGAAGCCCAATATGTCTTACTTTGGCCAAATAATTTTGACAAAATTCCATGGCCTCTTCGTAAATATATTTCTGAACAATTGATGCTTCTGGCCGGTACGCGTTCTTCACGTACCCTTTTAGGAATTTCATAGATCTTTCAATAGGGTACATCCACCGTAAATGGATAGGGCCGCACAACTTTATCTCCCTCACTAGATGAACAATCAGATGAACCATGATGTCAAAAAATGTAGGAACAAATAGCTTCTCAAGCTGGCACAAGATAAGATATCCTTCATTCTCCAATTCATCCAACTTTTCAATCTTGAAGACTTTACTACAAACCGCATTGAAGAAGAAACAAAGTCTAGTCAAAACGACCCGAAGATCATATTCGGCGATGCCTCGAATAGCTCTTTGGAGTAGCTGTTGCATCAAGACATGACAATCATGAGACTTTTGGCCTACTAATTTCAAGTCCTTCATCGAGACAAGCCTCTTAAAATTTGAAGAATACCCGAGAGGAACTTTTGTGCATGCCACCGGAGCTTCTTCATACTCTTGGCCACCAAAAAATGCCTTCTTTAATCGACGATATGGGTGGCCCCGTCTAAAAAATCTCCTATGTCCAAGAGACACCGTCTTTCTTCCATGTTGAAGTTGATGGTAGCGTTTGCCTTCTTCACAAACCAGACATGCTTTATGGCCTTTTACACTATACACTGACAAGTTCCCATATGCTGGGAAGTCGTTTATAGTACAAAATATCATGGCTCTCATTCTAAAGACCTCCTTCTTGAAAGAGTCAAAAACATCGACACCTTCTTCCCACAACTCCTTCAAGTCTTCGATCAAGGGCTCAAGGTAAACATCTATGTCATTTCCGGGTTGTTTTGGTCCCGAAATCAACATAGACAAAGATGATGTACTTTCGTTTCATGCATAACATAGGAGATAAGTTGTAAACAATCGAGGTACAGTGCCATGAGCTATGTATGCTAAGGCTTCCATATGGATTCATGCCATCCGTGCTAAGGGCAAGCCTGAGGTTCCTAGGTCCTTCGCCGAAGTTCGGAAATAATTGATCGATTTTCTTCCATTGAGAAGAATCGGCCGGATGTCGAAGCTTTTTTGCATCATTTTCATTCGCAAACAACCGCTTGAACCTTGGTATGATTGGAAGATACCACAACACTTTTGGAGGCCCACTTATCTCGACTTGTACCGTGGGGTTTCACATATCGGACAACTCGCTTCTCTTCAAACTCTTTTTATACTGATGCAATCATTCGGGCATGCATGGATCTTTTTGTACTCCATCCCTGATGGACAAAGTATTTTCTTAGCATCATAGTAGCGATGCGGCGAACACATTATCATCCGGAAGCATGTCCTTCAAAGCCTCAAGCAATTAGAAAAACTCTTGTCGCTCCATCCATGACGTGCCTTCAAGCTTACCAATTTCAATACAGCGTTCAACAATTGGTATTTTTACACCTGTGGTATAGCGACGTCTTGCATCACTGCACATATTACCATATGTGCGTGATCGCTCAAAAGCCTCTTCTCCTACATCACGGATAATGTCCTCTATGCGATCATCCATATCCGTGTCATTATCATCAAAGGCCACTCCCCGTGTTGAGACCCGCTTGGCACTTTTTCACCATGCCATACCCATACCGTATAAGTCTTACAAAATCCGTGACAAATTAAATGTGTGTGTATAACTTCAGGACTTAGTCGACTCTCATTCAAACATTCTACACAAGGACAATAAAACTTCCCCCTATCATCATGGGCATTTTGTTTAGCAAATTCTATAAATTCCCTCACCCCATTCTGATATTCAACACTCGTTCGTAAAGCATTTATCCAACTCGTGATCCATAGTAGAATTCCTATATATAGACGAAAATCATTGATCATACATAATCCGAAAAAATTGAAACTTGCATATAAAATAAGCCAACATCCAAATGCAAATATATGCTCAAAGAATCACTTTTATAGAGGAACTTGCCCATTAAATGCATAACAAAGAATCACTTTTGGTCATAAATGCATCACGGTGAATCTAAGAACCAAAATAAATGCAAGACGAGGAAATTAAATGCATGGGATGAAGGTCTTGTGGACTCACTTTGTAGCATATAAATTCAAATGCGTTTCTGAGTCTTACTTCTCCTAACAACGAACGTGATATTGGGACAAGACGGAGCAAGAGTAACCTAAAAACACTTGTTGGTCAGTTGGGTAGGTCTAAAGTGCAAATATAATCTTCAAAAAACAATATTCATTAACAACAGAATACCCATAAGAACATTACATCGATTTCGTTAAACCCATGAAATACCAAGAACGATAAGCTGGAAAATAATAAAGTTATATAACCGAAACACCTCTTACGGCCTTCGTCTATAGACGTTTAGCTAAGGAACCAGAGAAGTGATTGTCGAGAGAGGAACGCCAAGAAGCGGCGAAGCAACACACCAAACACCGGAGTCGAAACCCAGTATTCACTTTCGGCGTGGCAAGAGATATTCAGAGAGGAAATTTAATTTTCGCGCGACAAAGATACCTTATTTAGCTTTTTGGATTTTATTAATACCGGTTATCTATTAAATGTCCGGTCCTAAAGATACAACTAACATTTTAAGACCGGAGTTTTAAAAGTATCCAGGTCCTAAATTTTATTAGTCATTTAAGTTTTAAGACCAGAGGTTTATCAAACGTCCGGTCCTAAAATACAAAATACTCTTTAGATACCGTTACTTATAAAATGTTTGGTCTTAATGGCCTTGGTGATTGCATTAGAATGAATCAATAATATAAAAAGGATATTTTTTGGACAAAAAAATAAAGGAAAATTGGAGAATAAGCTTCTTTAATTAATTACATCGGAGAACAGCCAAAAATTCATACGGAGTTCTTAATGTCTTACATTACTTTAGAATATGCATATTGTAAAAAAAACAAAAGAAAAAGAAGCTGAATATTATCATCCACAAGAATTTGATCGAACAACCTCGGCGATTTCGGCGTGAAGAGCATTAATTTCCCGCCGGAGATCAGCAACTTCTTGTCTTATTTGCTCTACCCGCAATATTAATGGATCATTACAAAGAAAGCGAGAGAGGGGTCGAGGTAGGCGCGGCCGGGGACAACAGGTTGGGTAGGGGGAGCACGAACATCTGCATGTTGTGAAGGTTGGTGGGGAGCACGAACATCAGGGGGTGCGGCATGCGCAATCTCTTCATCATCCGAAGAAATAACAATGGGTCCAACGACCCGAGAGTCTTCGGAAACAATTGGACGCACTCACAATTACTTTTAAGACCGACCTTTTATCTTGTATCCGGTCCTAAAACACTTTTAAGACCGCTCTTTTGTACTATATCCGGTCCTAAATCTCATTTATTTTATATTTTCAAATTTATTTTTTTCAAGTAAGAATTTTTGGCTAAAAAATATTACTTTTAGGAACGGATCTTTTACAATATCCGGTATTAAAAGTTCATTCTTTTTCAAAATCCTCGGATTGCGTGAGTCCCTTCCTTATGTTGAAATGAATGATTCAGAGTCTCTTCGGCTTCCACATAAACTTCCCAACTGGGCGTCTCCTCGTATTCTGAGCAACTATGCGTCTCCTCGTTAATGTTTCCCGGCGTTTCACATTCTTCAGGATGGGTTCTCTATTTAAACCCGTTGTTACTTTACTTTCTTCACATTCATCTCCATCTCCTCCTACAACCTCCACCGTAATGGCTCCTCCACCACGACGAGGTCCTCGTGCTGGGCGAAAGCCTGAGGCACCTCCATATCCTCCTCCGTTGCCTCCAGAACACAGACCACTGGCAACTTTGCAAAGTACTTGATAGCCCGCGTCGATCATATAGACCAGACGCTTGGACCAAGCTTGTTTCAGGTCCATCACGCCGTCAACAACAAGCTGAACGCGGTACTCGACGCCAATGACGTTGAGTACCATACCTTCTGATGACGACGTCTTCCAGGCCCTTCCCTCCTCCGGAGCAACGATGGGGAGGATTAGAAATTTTATGTTTTTTTTTGTACTACCTGCTTCACTTTGCAAAGAAAATAAAATTAATAAATAAAATAAAAAATTTTTAGATCCCACCCTCTTTCCTTTGTACTTCCTTTATCGTGATGTTCTTTTCTTTTTTTCCGACAAAAAAAAGGAAACAAACAAAACATCGTGTCCTCTTCGTGGTGATCAACATTAAAAATTTGCATAATAAAGTTAACAAGCATTCTGACCATACAAAACAAAAACAAAAACATTGTTTACCTTATTCGAACTAAAACAATCAGAGTGATCATTCTTCTCAAGTTTGGACCATCGTTGTCGTCATACTC
Source organism: Acacia pycnantha (assembly GCA_025563575.1). Taxonomy (NCBI): domain Eukaryota; kingdom Viridiplantae; phylum Streptophyta; class Magnoliopsida; order Fabales; family Fabaceae; genus Acacia; species Acacia pycnantha. Next base: position 1,801,897 of record JAMWYP010000176.1, on the reverse strand, counting down.
CTTACTTAACCTGAAGTGAACATTTTCAGTGTCCTTTTCGTTATCTTCTTTCTTTTTCCGACAAAAAGAAAAGGGACACCGATGATGATCTTCACGTCCAGGTCAAGTAAAAACGAGGACAACGAAGCACAAAACCTGAGAAGAATGCCAGAAACTTGGTTGTCTTTGTTGGAAATTATGCCCTAGGGGCAAGTCATTGTACTTATCAACGATCCCCATATGAATTGGGTAGTCGCAATGTCTTGCTAGAGGCCGCTTGCGACTTGTGATGTCTTTACGATTATGGTCCGCCAAAAACATGTGGTTTGCAGATAAAATTAAGTACCTTTATAACACGAGCAATAGTGTCCGTATTCATTCAATCTAAATGTGTTTAAGATTTAACGAATACTTATTTAATCTAGGATGTGTGTGTGTATATATATATATATGCATATATCTTTTAATTTTGGATTAAATAAATAGATTAGATTAGATCTATCAGATAGATTTAATTAATATATTTTTTAATCCAAATTCAAAAAATTGGTTTTGAATAAAATACGCCTACTAGGTTTAAAAAAACCTACGGGACATTTTAATCGGTAGCGTATTAGAAAAAGCCGCGAGGAAACTTCTCAGATAGAAAATATAGAGACGCACGCTTCGGAAGCGCTTTAGCGCCTCCTTTGTGTTTCGAAGAGGCGTTCGTGTGGATACTCTAGAGGAGGCGATTCTAAAGAGTCGGCTTCCCGTGGATCGAAAAGGTAGCCTTTCGCTCAATTTATTTTAAAAGGTACAATTTTAAATTCTGTCGCCTTGTTTCTCGCGTGAGCAACTTGGCTCTGAGAGTTTGACGATTGTTGTAAATTTTAAATACCGCCCGTGATTCATGAGGCCTTCTCCAAATCTCTTCTGTACAATCATTTTCGTATTTAGAGAATTAACTTAGAGATTTTAGGTTCCTCACTGTGCCATGTCATGTCACGATTTTAATTATGTTTTGTTTTGCTTTGTGTTTAATTTGTATTTTGTAATTATGGCGAGAGCCATCATTAATGATAAGTATTCTAGAGTTTTGATGCCATGTCTTTGGTTCTAATTTAACTTTAATAGGACTTGTTTTGATGCGGGGTTTATTTATTAATAATAGATCTTGAATAGACTGTTCATTACCTAGAGAGATATATGAGATGATTAGCGAGATTTAGTCATTTAATTTTTTTTGTCTTCTGCATTTATGTTAAAATGCCCAATAAATTGATATAAAATGAATGGCTATCCTGTCATTTTCATCTGTAAGTGCATGTATATGTTTCTATTTACTTATCCTGATCAACATTCATTTAATTCTTCTTCTTTATGCATGCTGTAGCATTATTATACCTGCTTGACAAGCCTTTGGATCAATTTATTTAATTTTACCTGTTTCTGAATCTTACATACTCATACGTTGGGTCTTCCTCTGGAATTAGGTTTCTTGGGTATTTTGAGGCTGTGTTGTTATTGGTGCCATGGCTGTTGAGGTTGCTGGGTTCGAGATGGTTCAAGGCCCCCTGGAAAAAGGTGCTGAAGGAGAGAAAATTGTTTTGCCTGGAAAGGAAAATGGACATTTAGAGAAGGATCCTGAAGTAGCTGAATCCATAAAATTTGGGTCACATGAAGACGAACCTACTAAAGAATGGAATGAAATTTTAGACTCCAGTGCGCGAAACGAAGATTGGCCAGCTCCCAAGCAGATACATTCTTTTTATTTTGTTAAGTTTCGGCCTTATGAAGATCCTAACATAAAATCCAGAGTTGATCAGCTTGATATAGAGATTAGCATGCAAAATAAGACCCGGTTTGAGCTCACTGAAGCTATAAAAGCAAAGCGGGTAAGTTGAGAATTTTTTGGGATGACTATATAAATCTTGTGATGTGCTTGGTGAAAATGGGAAGAGAGTTTATTTAGTAGCGAACATTCAGTCCCTTTCCCTCAATGTCTTTGCATCAGGTTATACATACATATATCATCCATCGGTCATAATGGCATCGTATACAGAGGATCTGATTTTTATAATTATTGCAGCACTTAGCCACTCGCACTTTAAGTAAGAAATTAAGTTTCTTCTTGTTGTCTCTTCATCATTTTATCGTTCGTCATCACCTCAAGGTCAAATATTACTACCCTTACGCTAAACTCATATTTGTTTTGTTCGTATCATACAAATTTGCATCTAGGTTATATTATTTCTGTTTCTGGTCATATTAATAAAAGTACCTGTAAATGATAAAAGGGATATTTATGAAAAATCACTACCACAGCTTAGATTGAGAACCTCTGGCCAAGAGGTGTGTAATGTTTGGATTCGTTCTCATGCACGCCTGGTGGTGGATGTTCGTATCAATGCAAAAGTAGACATGATAAGACTTGAAAAATGTTGAGTCAAGACTCCTGAAAAATATCTGAAAATTCATCTTACATCATCTCAAATAACAGAGCTTTCATGTTACCTAATGATGGGTTGTTATTTCTTGGAAATGCATATTCGTGCAATGAAATGGCATCTTAAACTCCATCCAGCTAACCTGTGTGAATATTTGGTCTTCCCTGCAGTCAGATCGAGCAGAGTTGATTTCTCAGATTAAGGCTCTGAGAGATAAAAATAGGCAATTTCAGGGTATATTGGACGAAAAAAGAAAAGAGATTGAACCTCTGCAGCAGGCTTTGGGCAAGTTGCGTACGCCAAACAATGCAGGTTGGGGTGGTTTGTGCTCATCTGAGGAGGAACTGAATGATATTGTGGGTTATGTGTCTCAAGTTTGCTTACATGCTAAATTTGGCCCTTTTGTCACTGTTATTGACATCTATCTCCTGTTCACCTTTACTTTCATTTTTATTGGTGAATGCAGATCTATAGTTTGCAGTACCGGATGCAACATGAGACCATTCCATTATCTGAGGAAAAACAACTCCTTCATGAAATCAAACAGCTTGAGGGGACAAGGGAGAAAGTTATTGCTAATGCTTCCATGAGGGCCAAATTACAGGATTCACTTGGGCAGAAAGAAGCCATTCAAGATCAGGTTAAGGTAAAGTAGCTGTATTTTGATCTTTATATTTCGTGTGTTAACTTATAGTGATGCCTCTTTATATTCTTGAGAAATTGATGCATTTAAGTGAGGTGGGGGACCCTCATTGAGGTGATAGAACCTTCCCATTTAAATACCCCATAGAGCATCCCATATTGCTCAATTTGGGATTTAGGCATTATATACATCCTTATTCTCCATCGACTGGCCCCCTTAGAAAGCTGATGTCTTGGCAGTTGCTCTTGATGACACTTCATTTTATTCCTTGCTGGCCATAACCCTTTGTGGTGTAGTCTTTTCTGGGGACCCTCGTAGGTAGCCGTTTGTGGACCTGTCGATTATTGGCTCCTATATCAATTGACTGGGGCATTAAGTGAGGTGGGAAACCTTTCCTTAAAAACTAGCCACTGAGATGGGAGAACTAACCTATCTAAATACTTCATAGAGCATCTTATACTATTTATTATGTTGCTTGGACATCTCCTACTGCCTTAACTTCCATCACGAACCCTTATAAAAGTTCTTGAGATATTGTTTGTTATTGCAGCTTATAGGTGGGAATTTGGATGGAGTGAAGAAGGAGAGAGAGATAGTTCGGTCCAAAATCATGGAACTTGATGATCCTCTGAAGGTCTTAGATAAGGATATTCAGTCTTTACAGGACGAACTAACAGGTCTCATTCAGAAGAAGGATAAAGCTTATGAGAGCATTCTACAGCTGAGAAAACAACGTAATGAAGGGGTGAGTCCTACTTTGGATGCAATGCATATGTCGATATTTGTTTAAATATTGTTTTCCTCGCATGTATTATTAAGTGATCTCCTTAGAATTTAAGTAGCTATGTGACATAGGATGTGCTGTGCAACTATTAAATTGCAATGGTTATTCGAAATTAGAATGACAAATCCTATTTATGAAATCATATCTCACATTAAGTCAAGTAAAACATTTTAAATGGAGTAGGATGGATGGTTTTGATTCTCTCTCCCTCTCATTTAAAATGTTCTCATCTCAAATGGGTTGAATGGTTATGGTTCACTTGATATTAAATATAAGTCAAGTGCACTCCATCTTCATTTCATCCTTTTTAATCTCTTTCAGACCATGATTTTGTTTTCCAATGTTCAATTCATATTTCACTACTACTCTAATCATTCATGCCAAGCACGCCCTTAATCTTTCTAGTCATGATAAAATAAGTTGCTTTTGATTTTTAGATGTCACTGTAGCTAGAAGACTGAGGTTTTACTGGCTGATCAATGTTTAGTTAGTCACCTATGGACCCATAAGTGTTAGGCTCGTGGGAGAAGAATGAAAAGAGGATAACTCGAGTCACAGGAGGGCCCAAGTCTGGGTTACTTGCTGATGAAGCGGAAGGAAAAAGGGGAATGGGGAATGTATTGTAAGTTAACTAACCAATCACATGAGGAATGATGTGGAGGTGAGAGAGGAAGCCACCAGAGGAAAATAATTAGGAAGGTGGAGGGTCAGAGAAGGGCAAGTAAGAATTTGACTGGGAAAAGAGAGATTTCATTCTCTTTGAATGCTAGAGTGCTTTGCTTTGTTGTTTTATTTATTTCCCTGAATTTTCTTTTCTTTTTTTCCTTCTATATAAATAACGCAAGATGTAAAATTCTAGTAACTTCCATAATTATTTCTGAACTCATGCTTTTCTTAGTTTTATGATGTAATCCTACAAAATAAATTGTTTATTGATCTAATTTTATCATGTTGCTCAGAATTCCTATTTCTACCAAAGCCGTGCTCTTTTAAATAAAGCGAGGGAGCTTGCTGCAAAGAAAGATGTTAAAGCTCTTGAGGAACTTTCACAAGCAGAGGTTCTCTTAAATCCTATTCATTCTTAGGGGCACCATAAGATATCAATAGCTGCTTTGCTTTCTATCTGTCTAATTGCATTCTCCTGCTTTTCTATATGGTGTTAGGATGTGGTTGAGTCTTACTTATTTTTTTGGCTCTAGGTTGAGAAATTTATGTCACTCTGGAGCAGTGACAAGACTTTCAGGAATGACTATGAAAGAAGAATTTTGCCTTCATTAGATAATCGACAACTGAGTAGGGACGGACGGATTATGAATCCAGATGAAAAGCCAGTGATGGAAGAGTCAAAACCTGTTGAAACTGATACAATGCCGAAGATCAGAAAAAGTGAGTTGAAGGAAGATCCCGAGTCTTCTCCAAAAGATAGTTTGGCCAGTCAGAAGCTTCAGAACGAAGCCAAAAACAAAGAGAGAGATTTGAAATCTCATCTGGAAAATAAAGAATTAGCAGAGGTTGATAAATTGGAATTTGAAAAGACAGAAAAGGAGAATGTCGTCAAAGAGCCCGAAATTGATCCAGCAAAGTTGAAGGAGATGAAGAGAGAGGAGCAAATTGCAAAAATGAAGCTGGCCTTGGAAAGGAAAACCAAGTTAGCAAAGAAAGCTGCAGCCAAGGCAGCTGTCCGAGCACAAAAGGAAGCTGAGAAGAAGCTTAAAGTGATTCTTTCTTTCTTTCTTTGACATGTTTTAGTTTTGGCTCTGTAATGTAAAGTTGGTTCTTTATTTTCTTTTAGGAGCGTGAAAAGAAAGCTAAGAAGGCGGCTGCCGCCTCTGCTCCTGATCCCAATCCCGAGGAACAACCAGCGAATGTTGCAGTGGAGGCTACAGAACCAGAAAAGTTAGATGAAAATGATGATGCCCCAGTGGCAGTGAAGGAAAAGGTCCAGAAAGAGAGTAGTGTCAGGTCCAGGGGTCGAACCAAAGGTCGCGCCTCGGTTCCAAAAGTTACTTTGACGAAGAAAAGGTCCAACAATTACTGGGCATGGGCTGCATCTGCTGCTTTGTTACTGTTGCTCTTGGGGGTGCTCGGATACTACTATCTTTACTAGTTAAGCTTGACGGTCGAAAGAGTTGTAAACCAATTTTCCATGGCTAGGTTTGTGAGGGTAGCCAAGTTATTTCTGGTCTACACATCTCCTTTGCAGGGGATCAAACACACCATAGCTATGTTTGTGCGTAGTTGCTGTTGTTAGGGAATTCTGCGCGTGTACGTGTTAGTCTTGGTGATTTTTCAAATTTTGTTTGGATTTTCACATGTTACGGGAAGCTCTTGCATTTGTTTTTTAGTTAATTATTAGGCAGAACGATACTGTTATAAACATGCTGGAAATTTTACTTTCAGATCCTATAATGATACAGAATCTCAGGAGTACTTGAGGTTGGTGGTGGAATGAGGACCTTATATCATTTTTTTTGGTCAAAGAGGACCTTATATCCTTCACTTCTATTAATTTCAGTAAAGCAGACTAGCACTGGATTGTTGAGTTATGCATTACATGTATTATGCTCAATAATCTGTGTCAACTGCAAAATTGATTACTTTCACTCTACCAGGGCGCCTAGTGTTTGTTTGTCAACTACAACATTTTTCTCACATATTCTTAAATATAAAAACACTTCTTCTAATCAGCTAAAAGAAACACGCAATAAACTAAATGCTCATGCCAAACTTCATGGTCTTGGATCGTGCTGTGATTAATTTTCAGCTAGTATTTGATATATCTTCTATGTAAAAATAATTATTTTACATATTCATCTTATTCTGTATATAATTATCTGATATATGATATTATTATGTTAGCTTTGGGCATAATAATATCACGGAAAAACAAAAAAAGATCTGATAGGAGTATATCTTTTAATGTATTTTTTTAATTTTGAATTACCTGCATTATTTTAAGGAAAAAATAAGAAAATAATTTTGAAATTGTAAAATTCGAAATCAAAGATTCCCCCCCAAAAAAAAAAAGAGTGATGATTTACTTATCAAATTTCGTTATTCCCTTATCAATTCTTGGTAACAAATATGATTTAAGACTTTGCAATTTCAAAGTTTTTTTTTTTCTGTCTTTTTCCCCTATTTTAATTTAATATGAAAGAATTTATAGTAGTACTTTCCTCTGGTCCTTATTATTATAAGTTATTATAAGGCACCAATTAACAATTCTTATAAATCAAGAAAAACAGTTAAAGTTAATAAACTTGTCCTAAAATTAAGTAATTTTCAATATTACCCCCTACTAATTGCATTAAACTATTAATTATTACTCTCGCCCACTATCCTTATTAATTAGGGGCATATATGAAAAAAATAATAATTAACGCTCCTTGAGAATAAACAAATGTCTTATAAAATGGATCAAATACATTAATTGATGATATACTATTTAAGTATTTATAAATTATAATTTTGAGCCACCCCGGCCAATTTAGGACTGTAGGTGCTGTCGTGTTGGGAAAGCGCCCTCCGCCATGGCGGCCACTTGCTTTGGAATGCCCCGGTGTCTGAGCAACGCAGCTCAAGCTTTTGCTTTCTCTACTTTTCTTCGTTGCAACGCTGAACTCTCTTTTCGGAGGACCATTTCTTCTGACCCGTTCGCTGTTTCTTGTCCTTCAGGTCTGGACTTATCCTTAAGATTTTTCCTTTCTCTTTTGTTTTTCTGATTTCCACATAAGTGCTCTTTGTAATTTTATGCTCTTCACATAGCCATTAATTTCAGTTATTTACAAATGCAACCTATCGGACTTCAATTAATATTGATAATTTAACATAAACGGCGGGGGCTTCTGGTTACTGTAATCAATGGCCTGGAGATACGTTCTGTTCTTGGCCTTACTTGAGGATTCGAAGAATGCATCTTTTCTCCTTTCATTCCACTTCCTTTTCAAAGCTGCATACATTGACTACAGTGCTAACTTACTGATATGGTAATGAATTAGTTACATGAAAAAAAACGGAGTATTGATGTTTGATAGGGTTTCGTACTGCATTTGAATTTGTAGTTTTTCATTTTATGAATATAAATACTAAAAACCTTAACAGATTCCTAAGGCACGTTTTCACCACAATATTTCAAAATATTTACGAATATTTAAAGTTTATATAAACTGAGCTGAATGGACGTAATGGGGATTGGTGACTGATAAGAGGGTCTCTTAGTTAGGTCAGGTGTTTAGAGGTTTCATCAGATTCCTGGGATAAATTATCACTGGTAGCTGATTTGGCTGAAATTGACAGTTGTGCGCGCGCGTACCCAAAAAGTCATAATCATATTCCTTGCCACTCCCATTAGGCTTTAGCATGAGGGCATGTGAAACACCTTGTCATAATAGAGGCCCTTGTTGGTTTTTAACATAAAAATCTAAAAAACAATAGAGGCCCCTGTCAATTATCATTGTCAGTAGTGATGCACATGCCAGATATATTTTGCATTTTGGTAATAATTATGGCAATAATAATGTATAGCTATATATTTTATCTTTCACTTGCTTCCCTAAACATTAAACAACCGACCACTTTCAAGTATTATCCTTTGATCATCTGTTTGAAAGATGCTTAATAGGTGATGGCACGACATGCACGGCATTTTCTTCAAAGCTTTCGAACAGCTGTTCATTATTATATTATTTATGCATTAGTTGTATGGTAGATTTCTTATTTTCATCTCAATTATGACATATTATTCACATTTTTAATGCTTTGTGATGTGCAGCTTCAGGTGTAAGCCAGAGAGCACAAGCTTTAAAAGGACAGGAAGGTGATGTGCTGCTCAGGGGAGTAAAAGAGAAAAGCACAATAAAAGAAGTGAAGCATATCCTTGAGATGGTACCATGCTTCCTTTCTCTTCATTCTAGATTACCTCAATCATCTCTTGAAAACTGTTAGAACCCAATTTCAGAACCGGAAAATACTGAATATATTGCTGATAAATGGGTGTAACAGGGGTTTACAGTGTTCTGAAGAGAGTTAGCACTCTCTTCAGCCAAGAACTCAGGTTTGAAAATAAACCTGATTCCCTCTCCTCACAATGCTCACTCAAAAACTGCTTGCCTTTCCCTGCTCCCTCAACGGTTAAAAGGAGCCAAAAAGATCCCCTTTCACAATACCCAAAAAGCCACCCTAACTAACAGCTACCCTTACGTCAAAATAGATAAAAATACAAAAGGTCAACTCTGAATCCTTAAAAGCATTCTGCCCCATTGTTGTGTCTTTCCTTGGTGTCTCATGCCTTCCTTGGTCTTCTCTCATAGGTTTGACCCATGAATGGGGTCCTTTCATCACCATCCCTAAAAGCATCACCTTGTCCTCAAGGTGAAAATCTGAAATTGGTTGGCAATGACCTCAGCATCCTCCCAAGAGTTCTCATGAGAAGGCAGACCTTCCCATTGTATAAGCACCTCTAGTTTCCCGTTGGTTAGTTTCCTAACCTTGCAAACAGCTGCTGGCTGGACTTGCAGCTCCATTTGCTCAGTCAATGCTGGAGGTATCGTGGGTATAACTAGACCAGCATGTACAGCTTTCTTAAGGGCTGAAATATGGAAAACGGGGTGGATACGGGTGGTAGGTGGTAGTTCAAGGCGATATGCAACAGCCCCCACCTTTTCCACAATCTTGAATGGTCCATAGAACCGCGGGCTAAGTTTCTCATTCACCCTCTTAGCTAATGTTCTCATCCTATATGGCTGGATTCGCACATACACTTGCTCCCCTACTTCGAAATGGATGTCCGGCGATGCTTGTTGGCTTGTCTTCGCATCTCTTCTTGAGCCTTGATGAGATTCTCCTTGAGTGTCGCTATGATCGCATTTCGACTTGTATCTGCTCATTAACATCTTCAATAGCTGAAGGTTCGTCGTAAGTTTAAGGAAGGCCGGGGATCCCTTCCATACACCGCCCTAAATGGGGTCATGTTTCTTTGAGCCTTGGTGTGTGGTATTGTACCAATACTCTGCCCATGATAACCATTGAGCCCATTGATTAGGCCGGTCACTAGTGAAACACCGTAAGTAAGTCTCCAATCCCTTGTTTAGGACCTCCGTTTGGCCATCAGTTTGAGGGTGGTAGGCCGTGCTCAAGCATAACTTAGTTCGGATTGCTTGAACAGTTCTTTCCAAAATTGACTCACAAAGACACGATCCCTATCCGAAACTATGGTCTTTGGGAACCCATGTAATCGGACTATATCCTTAACAAATAAATCAGCAACCTCCTTGGCACTAAACGGATGATGGAGGGGAAGAAAGTGTGCATATTTGGTAAGGCGGTCCACAACAACTAGGATAGTATCATTTCGCTGGACTTAGGTAAACTGTAATGAAGTCCATGCTAATGTCTTCCCATATGGCTTGGGAATTGGTAGGGGCTGCAGCAACCCCGCTGGTGAGAGAGCTTGGTGCTTACTCCTTTGACATATTTCACATTCAGCAACATACCGCTGAACATCCCGCTTCATCCCTTCCCAATAGATCAGATTGGCTAGTCGTTTGTAGGTTCGCAAATAGCCCGAATGCCCTCCCACTGGTGAATTGTGGTATTCGTGCAGCAACATAGGAATTCTAGTAGAATTTTTTGGTAAAACCAGCCTTCCTTTGTAGTGTAAACAACCTTTGAACAAGGTATATCCTTCGAGTTCCCGCTTCGCTGGTGATTATTTTCTGCAACATGGATTTGAGTTTCGGATCAGCCTGCACCTCCTTCTCCCAATTTTCTATGTCCTCATTTTGCCACATAGAAAAAGCCATTAGTTGCAGAGGTTCTTCCTTCCGTGATAATGCATCAGCTGCTCTATTTTCTTTTCCGGGTTTGTACACAATCTCAAACTTATAGCCCATCAATTTGAAACCCACTTCGCTGATTCTCCTCCAATATCTTCTGCTCCAGCAAGTATTTTAGAGCCTTCTGATCAGTACGAATGACAAAAGTTTGCCCCCATAGGTAATGCCTCCACTTCTTTACTGAGAGCACAATGGCCATTAGTTCCCTTTCATACACCGAACTCTGTTGTGCTCTTCTAGACAATTTCTGGCTGAAATACGCAATTGGGCGCCCCTGCTGCATGAGAACAGCGCCTACCCCAGTCCCGGAAGCATCTGTTTCCAGCTCAAATGGATATGAAAAATCTGGCATCGCCAACACCGGAAGAGTAGTCATGGCTGCTTTGAGGGTTTCAAAGGCTTTGGTGGCATCCGGGGTCCAATGAAAGGCTTCTTTCTTCAAGAGATCGGTCAAGGGGCTGGCTATTTTGCTGTACCCTTTAACGAACCTTCGATAATACCCTGTTAATCCTAAAAACCTCGTAGCGATCTGATGTTTGTGGGTGTGGGCCATGCTAGCATGCTGTCTACCTTTGTGGGATCAGCTTGAACTCCTTGCACTGAAATGATGTGGCCTAAATACTCTATTCTTGACTGTACAAAGGCACATTTTTTTAAATTGATAATCAAGTGATTGTCACGCAACAGTGGTCAGCACCTTCTCTAGGTGTTCCAAATGAGTAATGACATCACAACTATAAATCAGTATGTCATCAAAAACACAAGTACGAATTTGCGAAGATACCTCTAAATATATCATTCATTAGAGCTTGAAATGTGGAAGGAGCGTTAGTAAGTCCGAAAGGCATAACCTTGAATTCGTAGTGGCCTTCATGAGTCCGGAAAGCTGTTTTATGTTCATCTCCCGCCTTGATACGGATTTGGTGGTACCAGGACTTCAAATCCAGCTTTGAAAAGACAAAGAGCTCCCTTGAGTTCATCCAATAGCTCATCAATGGCGGGTATGGGAAACTTGTGCGCACGGTGATTTTGTTCAATACCGGTAATCTACACAAAACCGCCAACTCCCATCTTTTTTTTTAACCAATAATACCGGACTAGAAAATGGGCTGTTCTTTGGGTTGCACAATTCCGACTTGGAGCATGTCTGTAACAAGCTCCTCAATCTCTTTTTTTTGAGCATGGGGGTACCGATAGGGTCTGAGATTAGGTGGTTGTTCCCCTGGTTTGATCACTATGGCATGGTCTCGCGTACGTCGAGGTGGGAGAGTTCCTGTAGCCTGACACACTGTGGAGTATTTATTCAATAAACTCTGAACTTCTGGGGTGAGTGGCTGCACCTTCACGTCCTCCCTTTCAATGTTTCTGCATTCCAATAGGAACCCCTGTTCTTTCTTCTTTACCATCCTGATGATAGCTTTCAGCGAGGCCTGAGTCCGGGTTAAGGTGGGATCACCTCTTAAAACTACTCGATCACTCTTCCTTCCGATCTTCATGGTCATCATTCCCCAGTTAACCTTAACGTCTCCCAATGTCTTCAACCAATCAATGCCCAAGACTGCATCTATTCCTTTTAGAGGAAAAGGGTAGAAGGTTTGCTCAATGGTGAGGCCCTGTATTTGAAGCACCACACTGGGGCAACGATGCTGTCTCGTCACAGTGTAACCATCGCCTACTGTGATGGTATATTCAGCCACCTCCTCAACCGTGAGTCCATGCTGGGTTAACATTCCATCGGCTATGAAGTTGTGAGTTGCTCCACTATCGATCAACACAATCACGGCCTTCCCGGAAATTTCTCCTTTTATCTTCATTGTATGGCTGCTCTCGATCCCAGCCAAAGAGTTCATGGATAATTCCATGCGTCTTGCTTCATCTTCAACATCAAAAAAAATTTCCGACGCTTCCCCTGTTTCTTCTGCACTATTCTCGCCGGTCTCCTTCTCCACGTCAATCAGGAAGACCTGTAGATGCTTATCGCGGCAAGTGTGTGAGGGGCTATATTTGTCTCCACATTTGTAACAAAGGCCAAGCTCCCGGCGACGAGTCATTTCCGAGTCCGACAGCCGGCGACTCCAACCTGGTTTTCGGGTGGTGGATATCATTGTCGCTGAACTCCCTGTTTTCGTCTCCTGTGGTTTCGGTTCAGATCGGGTCACATGTGCTGTTGGGTTGATAGTGGGTGTGGTTCGAATGGGCTCATGGTATTGGGTGACCCGAGAGTAGTTGGGCTGGGTCGGGTTTCGTTTAAACGGGTGGGTGAGGGTGGTCCGATAGGGTTGTCCCCTTTTATCCAGTTCCAAGAGTCTCTTCTTTGCATCGACCTTCACTGCCATTTTTATCAATCCTTCGGTTGTCTCGTCGGCCGCTCCAACTCGCCTGGACTTCTGTTTTTAACCCGTACAAGAACGCGCCCATCAAGCATTCCTCTGATGCATCGCTTAACGGAAACGATAGCCGTTCGAAGGTCTCCACATACTCAAGAAAGGGTCGTCACCTTCGAATACTGGCAGCTCCAGTTTTCTGAATTTTGTTGCCCCCTTATCCCCATTATCATTGCTTTCTGTTTCAGTATCAGATTGGGGCTCCCTGGTGTCCTTCTTGTCCTTGTTTTTCTTAGTCACATCTTTATCCATGCGCAATAGCACTTCCCTGATCAAGCTGACGCCTTGTGTGAGTTCTGTCACTTGTTTGGAAAGCCCAGATAAGTCTTCCACCTTGTGTGCTAAACCAGCCACCGCCTCCTGTAACTCTCTGATCTCATTTTCCATGGCCGAGGATCTAAGGCTCTGATACCAAAATGTTAGAACCCAATTTCAAAACCGGAAAATACTGAATATATTGCTGATAAATGGGTGTAACAGGGGTTTACAGTGTTCTGAAGAGAGTTAGCACTCTCTTCAGCCAAGAACTCAGGTTTGAAAATAAACCTGATTCCCTCTCCTCACAATGCTCACTCAAAACTGCTTGCCTTTCCCTGCTCCTCAACGGTTAAAAGGAGCCAAAGATCCCCTTTCACAATACCCAAAAAGCCACCCTAACTAACAGACTACCCTTACGTCAAAATAGATAAAAATACAAAAGGTCAACTCTGAATCCTTAAAAAGCATTCTGCCCCATTGTTGTGTCTTTCCTTGGTGTCTGTGCCTTCCTTGGTCTTCTCTCATAGGTTTGACCCATGAATGGGGTCCTTTCAAAAACCTTGGAAGTTGAAACTCTTTCTTTGTCTTCCCCGTCTTAAAAGTCTGATAACTTAGCAGTTACATTGGCTGGTATAATTAAGTCAAGGTGGTCCTCTGACGACTGTATTTCTTAAAATTCTTAACCCACTAATCAACATGATTTGGCCAAAATGTGTTGAACCCCACGAGTTTAGCTTTGTGCAGTGAATAACACTTATCTTCAAAACTTTCTATTGGATCTCCGAACTTGAATTTTATGCTGACAATTCCTTGTTAGTGAGTTTTTTATTTCACTAGAAGAAGTGTGACACTTTTGGAAAATTATTTGTACCAAAGATTGATTTTGGAGGGGCTCCATACAATTAGAGACCCCGCCATTATGTTTGTAACTTAACTGATTCATTGAGTTATCCGTACTAAATCGGAAGTTGTGTTGTTTGGGAGTGGGGGGTTCATTTGCAGGTCAAGGGGTAATTTGCATCTGACCAAAATTTAAGGGAGTTATCTGAATTGGGTTCTATTTAATTCCTTACTTGGTTGTCAGCTGTCGTCCGTTTTATTATAGGCTCAAAGGGCATCATCAAGACAAGAAGTTCTTCATACGAATTTCCTTACCCCACCAGTGCTGAAGGAATCTATGGAAGTAGTGGGAAAATTATCAGGTGTGAAAGCAATTGCTCAAGGAGGCTACCCGCAGGTAAGTATCTAGATAAGTATTTTCTGTTGCATTAGGACATAAGTTATCTGGGCTTGTATATAAACATAAACACAATTATTCTTCAGGCCGAACGCTGCCGGATTTCTGTTGGACATCCAGAAGAATTGATAAGTGACCCAGATATAATTGCAGCATTGAGGTAAGTCTTGTAAATTTTATTACTTAGTAAACTTGCTAGCTCACCAGCACCGATTTTTAGGTTTCTAGATCCCTTTCTAATATTTACCTAAACTTTCTCTTTTCAGCATTACTGGAAACTTTCAGTTTGAACCTTGTTCTCATGGCGACTTCCTTGGTGCAATCCTTGGTACTGGAATCACCAGGGAGAAACTTGGAGATATAATGTTGCAGGTATTTTCTTCCCTTTCCGTTTCCTACATTGTATTACAGAACATTCTGTTTGAACTTGCTTTCAGTGAACAGAAGAAATCTTCTAGTAACAAATATTTATTAATACTACTAGTATGGATCCGTAAGATGTTTTATATCCAAATGAGGAACTGGAAAATCTCACAAGGAGCAGCTAAAGCTGGTTTCTAAACATCAGTACCGTTTTATGGACACATGTTTGAAATAAATTTGTGTTGTTTGTGTTAAAAAACACTTGTATTTCCTGAGCCAATAAAAAATGGAACTCGTGCTGATGGAATAAACTTAAGCCAATAATAGTTCCAGTGGTAAAGTTGTGTTCCAAAATCTGTTCATATCGCTGATTTTATTGTGAATTTTCTATTTCAGGAGTTCTCCATTTGTCTCAATTTCTATTTCATTTCAGCTTATTCACAGCAAAAGCTCCTTTTTTTAAAAAAAATCTTTTTCTCCTCCAAACGGCATCCAATAAAAAAATCATTCATCAAATGGATCTGAACAAATTGTAATAACTGTCTTAAAAATCAAATCTTTATCTGGATTCCAAAGTCGGGAAGAAGGGTGACCAATTCCATATAATCTAGTAGTGGGATGAAATTCAAGTTATGGCCTCAGCTTGGGATTATGTTATCATATTCGCATGCATTCTGATTTCCATATCCAAAAGTGGCAGTTCTTCACCCCAACCCCCCTCCCTAGCGAAAAATACCTTTCCCCTTCCTTATAGACGTAGTGCGTAGATGCACAGATTTCAGTGACTTGAGTTGGTTTTTGATAGCGATCCAACTTGCTATGCTTTAATTTATTAGGAATTAATTTATTGTTTTGATTATCTTTTATCTTTTATTTAATCGAGTTTGTTTTAATTATATTATTTTTAGGAATATTGTATTAGATAAGATATAGTTGTTAGGATTATTAGTTATCTAAATCTTGGATTTAGATATATTTTTAGATTTCGTATTTGAATTTTGAATAGAGTCTACTCTTTGTAAATTATTATAAATAGGCCTAGTGCCTCATCAATAAAGCATCGAATATTTTAGAGAGTAATTAATCGGAGTGTTCTCCTGGACTTTAGTAATTAGTGGAATTCCTAATTATTAGAGAGTTGGCTAATCTAATTGAATTCGCAAGAGTCTTGCGTCTTCTCGTAGATTAGAGTATATTTCAACAGTTACCTGCCTTGTGTCTTAACATTTGGCATCAGAGCCATCAATTCCTGTTCACCATGGGCAAGACACGCTCCTCGCGCAGACCCTCCCAGCCTACGCCAAATCCGTCCCCACCACGCCAGCCAAATCCGTCACCACCACGTCATGATCGCTCGGCTTCACCTCCGCCAGCCACGGACCCTCTGGCAAAAATTGTCGCACGACTTGACTCCATTGACGAGTTGCGGGATAAGGTGCTCGCTCTTGAAGCACGTACGGCTCACCGAAGACGTCGCAGGGGACGCACGCCTCCTTCCTCCGATGATAGCGATGGGGGCACCGATTTTCATCATCGTCCTTCTCACCGACCCTATGCCAAAATCGATTTCCCAAAGTTCAATGGGGGCGATCCCCGGGGTTGGTTACTCAAAGCCGACAAGTTCTTCCAGTATTACCAAACGCCAGAAGAGGATAAGGTAGACATCGCATCCTTATACTTAGAAGGAGATGCTCTGGATCTTTTTTCCTGGCTGAACTCCCAAAGAACCATGCGATACTGGACGGACCTCACCCACGCATTGGAGGAACACTTTGGACCTCCAGAATTTCTCAACCCCGATAACACCTGTGTCAGATTCGTCAGACGGGAACAGTTCAGGAATATCGACAGGAATGGGCAAAGCGTGTGTCTCGTGTCTCACAATGGCCGGAGCACTGCCTTCTTGGGGTCTTCTTGACGGGTTTGAACGAAAAAATATGCTCAGACGTCCGACTGCACAAACCGGGGAGTGTCTATCGAGCAGCCAGCCTAGCATTGGAGTTTGAACAGCAACACAAAATTTTGAATGGCCCCAAGCCCATTGCGTCGTCAACCCAAACCCGAAACCCGACTGGATACTCCACGCCATCCACCCCCAACGGACCTTATCCCACAAGTGATGACAGGAAACTCGTGGCGTCATCGGACGCCAGCAAAAACACCGAGATCGCATCATCGGCGTCAACATTTCACCCTACCTGGGCCGCGCAAGCGGCCGTGGACCCCGAGCATCAGCGCCGTCGTGAACGCGGTCTCTGTTTCCGGTTCACTGCGCTGTTCCGTCTGGGACACCAGTGCTCCGCAGCCCTAGAGGTCGACGAAGTTGGGGACCTACTCAAAGGCCAATGCAATAGCATCGTCGAATGCAATGTTGAGGGATGTTACGCAGATTTGGACCCCGATTGAAGAGAAGATGAAATAATATATATATTAATATTAATATTATTATTATAAAAAATATATTAATATTCCTGATTTTCGACTTGAGGACAAGTCGCTTTTTCTAAGGGGGGAGAAATGATAGCGATCCAACTTGCTATGTTTTAATTTATTAGGAATTAATTTATTGTTTTGATTATCTTTTATCTTTTATTTAATCGAGTTTGTTTTAATTATATTATTTTTAGGAATATCGTATTAGATAAGATATAGTTGTTAGGATTATTAGTTATCTATCGGAGTGTTCTCCTGGACTTTAGTAATTAGTGGAATTCCTAATTATTAGAGAGTTGGCTAATCTAATTGAATTCGCAAGAGTCTTGCGTCTTCTCGTAGATTAGAGTATATTCTACAGTTACCTGCCTTGTGTTTTAACAGTTTTGCTACACAGGGCGAACAGGGTGCTCATATACTTATTGTTCCGGAACTCGTTGACTATGTCATATCATCACTGGGTAAGGTAGCGTTGTTTTACTGTCATTGTACTGTTTTTTACTGCTTACTTTTCTTCAGAGACATGTTACCAAAACAAACAAAAAAAATTAATTTCTGTTTTAAACATTAATGGTATATCATTACATTTCAAGGATGTGAATACCAGATATATTATCTATGTTTTTCTGATTGCATATCTCTTGTTTAGGTTGGTAACGTTCCTGTGTCTTGCAGCAAGATACCATTAATTTCTCTTGATTATGAACCACCAAGGTGCAACACTAGTCCTGGTTTCAACTTCTTAATGTAATAACATTTTTGTAGTAGACTACCAATTTTGTCTGCTATGCAGAACCAAGTCATTTAAAACCATAGAAGCATCCTTAAGAGTTGATGCGTTAGCAAGTGCTGGGTTCAAAATTTCACGTTCAAAGCTAGTTGATTTGATCAGGTAAGCAATTACTTACAAATTGTTCGATGCAAATGGTTCATTAGATTTTCTGCATAACGGGGTAAATCTCTATGAAAATTGCTCTGTTTATAAAGTGAACTCTGAACTTGTTTAGCTGTAACCACACTTAGATAAGATATATCTACAATTTGCGTATGAGCTTAAATTTCTCTGGTCGAGTGTTGAGATGTTTTCCTTGTGTTCTTTTTTTGGGATGAACTTGTGCTATATTTAATTCTATGTTAACATTGGATTTTCACCACAAACCTTAATATATGTGTTTACATGAACTCATGCTTGTAGCGATGGGGCTGTTCGTATTAACTGGATCCCTGTCACCACCAAAGGAGCCACGCTCAAGAGTGGAGATATGGTATCTGTTAGTGGAAGGGGAAGATTAAAGGTACGATGCCGATA